>JZKD02S2120150.1:0-11802 GCA_000966675.3 Picea glauca
GGACCTATTCTATGATACCATGTTGATTTTTCATAATCTAGGACCTTTAATTATACTAAACTGAACCTGTCAACATAAGTGTCTATTGGCACAATAGGGCCGACCTCACTAGATTATAATATAATTAATATTAACCATATTAATTATCTTTTACATTTAGTACTAATCACATTGAGGTGGGGATAACATGTACCCTTTACATAAAAATTAGGGTTACATGAATTTTTGACTCACTAGTGCTCATCCACTAGGGGCACATCCATAGGGATGTCATATCTCTGGCTCATTGCATTACACAGAAGAACTAAATATTCACACATTCACCTATGCTCGTCCACATGCACGTCCACTATAAAGATATTCTTTACCATTGCCTCATAGAAGAGAATCATCTGGATTTTTCTCATTAACTCTACTTGCTCAGAGGAGAATAATACATCATCTTCATTTCTGTTCACATGATGATGCACCCAACAATTTTGGATTTCACATGTTCACCTTGTGCTAGATAAGTATCAATACTATAGATTTAGATAAGTATTAAATAACTTTTAAATTGCCTTGCATTTATAGTATTAATTGATGACGATCAGCTAGCTCTAACTCAATGATTAGTCCCAATGATGAATCCTGATTCAGATTTGAAACGTCGATGACGAAATGACACCAACTGTGGATTATCCAAACAACACATGCGAAACAACTAAATCTATTTTAAATCGTAGTTGAAAGCTACAGGAAATTGGTTAATTGTAATGAATTCATTTATTTAGCGGAAATTTAATTATTTTGTATATTTTGCACCGTAATGTCCCTCGGTTGGGTTGGGGGATGCTACATTATGGTATCATAGCTTCTAGTTCAAACATCAAGCTTGTATGGACTATAACTAGAGCGAATTGGTGAAATTCGTTGTTGCAGATTTTGTCTGTGACCAATTTGGGGGAAAAACAAAGATTTTAGATAGAAATCCCCAATTCCATGAGTGAAATATGATTTTTAATGACTTCAGATGGTTTGATAGGGTTAATGGAGTAGATCAGTGAAGTTGCAGATCGAAATTCGACCTAGAATGGTCAAAATTCGAGTTTTAATGGCTGCCTCTAGAGTTACATGCATTTTGGAGAAACGACGACTAAGATCATGTTTGATCTCATGATTGAAGGTTGAGATTCATCATGATAAATTTGAAAACTCCTAAGGATTCATCCATTTGAAAGGTTGATGGGATCAACGACCAAGATTAAATTGAGGGTTGTGAAATAGATCAGATCGACGATCTAGATCAATCAGGGAAAAGTCAAAATTTTTCTAAGTGTTAAAGTTCACCAAGAGAAACCATGAATGGTCGATGAACAGATCAACTGGAATGAAGAAGAGTTGGGTCAGCCATAAGACATATCTGACCATCGATGGTCGATGATCGGGGGTTAGCTGAATCCGATGAAGTATTTTTGATCACCAAAGAACATCATCGATGGCCGATGTGTTGATGGTTTAGCAATGGTCAAAGTCGGTGAGGTGTTCAGGTTGTTCAATATAAGCAGTTGATGGCCGATGGGGGAAGGGGGATGATGACATCATCGTCCATGTATCATGCCATGTCAGCCAATAGAAGTGGTCGATGGTCGATGGTCAAATCAACCGATTTGGGAGACTGTATTCGACAACCATTAAGATCTTCGATTGTCGATGGGTCAATGGTCGTGCATCAACTAAAGTTGTTGGGAGTTCCATTCTCCAACGAAGGTCACTGATGACCAATGAACGACGACTAGGTTGGTCGGTTTAGAGTTGTGTGAAAATTGGTCGTCAAGGAGTTGGGATGATGGTCGACGATCGGGTCAACATTTTTTTGAAGTATGGTGCATTCCATAGGAGAATGTCAGTTTCTGATGCCTAATAGAGTAAATAAATGGTCCATATTTGTTCCGACCTAAGATCGACGACACATTTCACATAGGAAAAATTGTTCTACAGTTAAAAAAAAAATCTAGAGCATTTTTCTTATTTTGGCCATAACTAGAGAAAATTTCATCGAATTGGGATGAAACTTATGGTTTTTTTATGTAGAGAGGAGGTCTACAAAAGTTCCAGAGAGGACCCTTGTCCAATTTTTCTTGAATTTGGCAGAAATTGAAAAATAGTTGTTCTTAAAGATCTAGGTCTAGATCACTGACAAAAGTCCAGATTAAGCCAAAAATATTGGGGAGATTCCAAAAAGTAGGCACGGAAATAACCCACGAAGGAACTGAATAAATTCTATGGGGATTGGAATGGGGACACCGAAATAGGCCAAAATCCACTTTTTTGAGCCACTTTTGGGGGATTTTTGAGTTTTTCAGAGAAGGAAAAGAGACCCTAGATCACACAACTGGAATTTTTTTATTTAGTCAAATTTTTATATGCTCATCAAGAAAAAAAACTTTGGTTTCGTGAAATATTTCCAAAAATGCACAGATTGAGAGATAGTTAGTTCTGCTAAAAATTCTAAGTCTGGAAAAAAGAGTGAAACATCACAAAGTTGTTGATTCCATATTATTGTAGTTTTTGACTGGAACATCATATTGAAATTTAGAGAGTCGTTATGAATTCTTTGTCGTTATTTTTATCTATGGATAATACAAAATTTTCTCCAGTTCCTGACATATTTTCTTCTGTAGTTGATAGAAATTGGAATTTCAATAAAATTGCACAGTAGAGAAAATGCACAGAAAGGAGTGAAAATGGATTTTTCAAGAATCCATAACTTTCAATTCAAATATCGGATTGGGGTATGAGTATATCCATTGGAAATATATTTCAAAGAGGAATGAATCTAGGGAATAATAGTGTGAATTGATGAAATGTGTCGTTCATAAATTGATGAGGAAACAACTTCTATTTTAATTAATGAAATATTTTATAATACACATGTTCTAATAGTAATTATTACATGCACATTTCTTATAGAATTAGAGGTACATAAATAAAATTTAGTGATTATATGAGGACTGGAGTTCTATAATATGCACATGGATCTTACATCCATGAGGAAGAGATCAGAGGTGTGCATGTCAGCATGGGGAATGTCAAAGGGGAGAAGAGATAGGCAAGAGATTGTCACTATGAGAAGTTTTCATAGGGAAGTGAGGAGCTATAGGGTTGATAATGGAAGGATTATGAAGGATCAAGAAGAGATACTTCATAGATTAAACATGTTACATAAGCAATTTAACAAAGATTATGGCACCAAGCAAGAAACTAGTGCTAGATAAGTATCAACATCGAGATCCCATAGAAAAAGGGATGATCATGGAAATGATAGGAAGCTAAGAAGCATGAGAAGACACCATCATTCTCCAAGGCATTCCACTAGAATAACTCATGCATGCTCAGGGCCAGGGAGCAACCCAAGTGTGTCTCATGTTCAGAGGCAAAGAATAAGGCTTGAGGAAAACATCTTGCAAGGTGAACTAAGGAAAATCAATCCATCTACTTTGAATGGTGAACAATGGAAGAGTGAAGAGGTCGAGGCATGGTTGTTGGAAATGAAGAAATATTTACATCTGCATGATTACCCCTCTTGGGTAGAAACTATAATTTCCACCTACCACTTGCAAGGAAAGATAGACATGTGGTGGGATCAACTTAAGCAAGCTAAGAACCTCAATGAGAAAAGGATATCATGGATGCAGTTCAAAGGATATTTCCAAGATAAATATTTGTTTGAGAATTACTATGAGAGAAAGATGAAAGATCTCTTTGAACTCAAGTTGGGAACCATGACAATGGAGGAATGTGAGAAGCAGTTCTTTGAATTTTTTAAGTATGTTGACTTCATCAAGGATGAAAAGGTCAAAATCCAAAGGTTTCTAAGTGGGTTACCCTCCTTCTACAGTGAAAATATTCAATATGATAACCCCAATACCTTGGAAGAAACCATAAGGAGAGAAAGACACCTTTATGAGAAAAGAAAAAGAAAGCCAATTTTCCAAAAGTCTTGGAATGACAAGATGAAAGGGAAAAAGAATCAAAAGAAGAAAGGTTTTAAACCACCCTTTTTCAGAAATAATTTGCAAGAAAATCAGCAAGGCCAGACAACCAAAAATGATCAAAAGAATGCAGATTCATTTGGGAAAAGGCCAAGAAAACAACATGTTCAATGTTGGGGATGTGAGAGGAATCACTTATAAAGAGAGTACCCTCGTAAATGAGAAAGAATGAGGAATATCCACAACATTTATGAGGCTGAAATAGTGGAAGACATGGGAGGAAGCATGCCAAGGATTTATGCAGCCTTGGACAAAGTATAAATCCCCCATGATTGAAGTGGAAGGTGAGATTGACAACCAACCCATAGAAATTTTGATTGATTATATAGCTAGACATAGTTACATAGATGCAAACATTATTGAAAGATTTCACTTGCAAAGAATTAATCATAAGAAATCTTGGTTAGTTCAGTTAGCCACAGGGGCTAAGACAAAAGTCGATGAGTTGGTTAAATATTTCCCAATAGACATGCATGGACTTAGCACAAAGGTAGATGTAAGCATCATACCATTGGGTTCATATGACTATCTAATTGGAAAGTGTAACACCCATGTTTCCCCCTATTTGTAAATATAATTGTATGGGCCAAGAGACTATGGAAAACTCAATATGTGAGAATGTTTGATTTAATGGACCTTTGTATAAAAGGTCAATGAATATAAATTATGTTATTTACTAGAAAATGGATAAGTGTTACATGATTGTTGGAAAGGGGGCTTGCTAAGAGAGACCACAAATTATGTGAAAGAGAGGGTGAAGGGGACCAGAAATGGTTGCGTTAACCTCCCCCAAACCAGTACCTTACTGGATTTAATTTCTTAGGACTACAACAAACCCCTGACCCAGAAATGAATTAGAGTCAGGTTGGTAGGTGGGAAGACCTCCTCAAGAGTTAATGAGGTGATGAGGCAGATCACCCATGTGTAAGTCTTTCATACCTAACCACAGACTGGGAATTCGATCCACACATAAACTTGTTGAGGAAGGAAAGAAAGGAAGGTGCGGTGGGAAGAGGAAGGCATGCGAAGAGTGCAGAGACGAGAGACTAAGATCTCAAGTTCAAGGAAGAACTAAGAGATGAGCATGTTCTGGTCACAGGAAATGGCTAGTAGGGTCATGATACAAGATGATAAATGAGGTTGTTGAGTGACTGAGGAAATACTCAAGCGGTCCTCCTTTCTTGGTATAGTGAGAACCGTTGCAAAGATTCTACGGAAGGAGGAGAGTAACCTCCATCCCTAATGTCATTGAGCTGGAAGAAAGGATTATATCTCAGAGCATCGTGGTCTAGCTTGGGGGTGGCTAGTGGTAAATCTATTAGGAGTGACTGAGCCTATGGTTGGGTGGAAACAGACAACCCTTTAAGAATTCACTTCACGTTATCTGGTTCCGATGAGTGTTTTCATACTCTATGCATTGAATTGGGAATAATGGATGCATGCATGTATTTATATATCTATAAATGGTTTCTATATTGAAATGGTTAAGTTAGGTCTATGTGTTTGTTTCCTTAAGAATCTTATGCTTCTGCTTGATTTTCCACATGCTCCAGTTTAACCCTCAAAGGTGTTTTTCCCAAGGAATTACCTCACAGTTCTAGATTTGGAGCAAGTCTCTTGGCATTGATACTGTCTTGGTAATTCCATGAGATTTCCCTGTCTTGCTTCATAACTTAAAGTTCTACAAACTAGGAAGGTGTTTCCTTCAAACCAGTAGTCTAAGAGACCCTAGGCTCATGCTCGTGGCCTTAACCAAAAATTGGTTAAGAGTAGAGATTATGGCTAGAGATTCATCAAAGGGTCCATATGACCAGTGTCTAGGAACCCTGTGCTAAGACTAAAAGGACCTAGCTCTTGATAGTTTCATAGCTTTGGGAGATCAAATCCTTGGGATGTCAAACTGCATGATTGTCAAAATTACCTGAATTTTGAAGTTGTGAAAGCTTGTGAGTCATTGATATGGGGAGTCTATTGGGGCCCCTTCTCAACCGTCTGATTGTCTAATGGAAGGTTTCGCACATGGTACTTCGACGAAGTCCTACCTCAAGAAAGGGGAGTGGCAGTGAAGCCAAAACCTCTGAAGGTGTAACATCCCTAGCCACCCATAGGCCAGGGTATGCTACCTTCAAGCCCACCATTGGACTCTATACTCTTATCGGTACCTTCTTATTTAATAAGGATGCATAATATAAAAGATTCAAAGACATGCACAACAATATCCAACAATCATGCATAATCTAAGATTTAGTTAAACGATAATTAAAATACACAGCGAAATACATTCATAAACATATAATAATATCACAACATAGAGCACTTATCTTTATAAAAAGACAACACCAACTATCTGTAGACCAAGGATGTTCCATCCAACCGTAGACACCACTACTCCAAATATCAACAAAAGTGTCACCCCCGAGCCAGGGCTATGAATCCACAAGGATGGTTCCAAAGTGTGCTTGGGTTCCCAAACCAGTCAATGCTCAAGCTCTCGCAGGTTTCCTAGCACCCACAACAATCCAAGTACCCATCTCTCTTCTACCCATCCTGTACCACCTGAGAGAATGGACCTCCACCTTTCTCTGCCACACAGTCCCTTAGGTAGTCCTTATCCTTTATCCAGTTCCTCCAGCACAGCTGGTCCGGAATCTCAATGTTGGAACTCTCAGGACTCTCAGCTGTGAGAAAAACAGGGAACAGGTCAACGCATCTCAGATTGCACTAGCAACCATTACAACCAACTATCCTGTGGCTAATATTCAATAGTTCCTTTCCCTTTACCAAGCCAAGACATAAGGAGGATGGATCAATAAATGGGTGAGTGAGTGCATGCAAATGCGTGAGGGAAATGAATGAACGTACAAGAAAATCAGTGAACAATCCATCAGTTGAAACCCCCCATTAGACCAGAGGTGGGTTTAAGTAACTTCATGGGGAATCAAGAACCTCCTGGCCTTCCCCAAGAATCTCACATAATCGATCCCCTCCCTTAGGAAAAAAGGGTAATTAACATTGGAGTAAACACTTATCCCCTCAAGCCCCCTCTCTTGTGGAATCATAGCCCCCTATAACTCTAGTCCTTGTCTGTCTAACAACCAACCATTAATAATTATCAAAACATTACATTTCTTAGGCATACTGACCCTTTAATAATTGTTTGGGCACCCTGGCCTCTCAACATTGTAACAATACATTGTTTAAAAGTGGGGGTTCAAAACTCGGGGTGTTACATCCCCTCCCCCTTATCTTGGCACTGTTCTTAGTGCATATACAAAATAGAGATCAAAATATCAAATTTGTTCAAAACATTGCGGGTACTCTGCCTGCATGGCATCTTCATGCTCCCAGGTAGCATCTTCAGGACTGTAGTAGGTCCACTGAAATTTTACCAGCTCTATAACTCGATTCTGGAGAATTTTGACCTTTTTTTCCAATACCTGCACTAGTTGAACCTGAAATTCTCCCTCCGTCTCTACCTGAATCAAATGTCAATCAATAACATGGTTAGGGTCATGTACATATTTCTTTAGTAAATATGCATTAAATACATTATGCACATTCATGGAAGCAGGCAATGCAAGCATGTATGCAACTGGCCCTATTCTGTCCAATATTTCAAATGGACCACAAAATCTAGCTGCCAGTTTTGTACAACTACCCAATTTCAAAAAGCTTTTCTTGGGATTCACTTTCAAAAGTACATGCTCCCCTACTTTAAATTATCTAGCTGACATGTTCTTGTCTGCATAAAATTTCTATATATCTTGAGCTTCCTTTAAATTTTGCTTGATCTTAACCACCTGATCTTCCATGTCCTTGAGCAACTCCAGCCCAAGTATCACTCTATCTGCTGGGTTGTCCCAACTCATGGGATTATTGCATTTCCTACCATACAAGGCTTCAAATGGGCTCATTCTCAATGAATCTTGATACCCATTATTATATGAAAAATCAACCAAGTGTAAGTAATCTTCCCACTTAAATGGCTTATCCATCACATACATTCTCAACATGTCTTCAATTATTCGATTGACCCTCTATGTTTTCCCATCTATCTGGGGATGATACGTGGTGCTGAATTTTAGATTTGTGCCAAATCATTTAAACAATCCCCTCCAGAAATTCGAGGTAAAATTTGTATCTCTGTCTGAGACAATTGTCCTAGATATCCCATGCAACCTAGCAATTTCCTTCATGAAAATTTCTGCAATATTAGTCGTTGTATGCGTTGTTTTCACAGGCACAAAATGAGAAGCCTTTGTTAATTTGTCAACCACCACCATGACTGAATCATGTTGTTGATTCGTTCTGGGTAATCCTGTGATGAAATACATGGTGATCACTTCCCATTTCTTCTCTAGGATTGGAAATGGATGCAGCAAACCCATTGGGTGCCTATGCTCAACCTTCACCTTCTGACATGCCATACATCAAGCGATGTAATAAAAAACATCCTTCTTCATTCTCGACCAAAAGAACTAGCTTGTTACTGCTGTAATTGTGTTCTGGTAGCTGGGATGTCCAACATAAGAAACATCATGCATTTCCTTTAGTACCAAATTCCTCAGTTCTCCGGAACTAGGAACATAGATTCTATTTTTATGCATGAGTAATCTGTCTTCCTTTATCTCATACTCCTTGATTTTCTATTGTACATTTCCTTGCTGTAATTTTTCCTTTACCTGTAGGTAATGTTGATCTGTAACAAGACCATCTAAAATTCTTCTCTTCAATTTAACTGATGCATACTGACAACAGTGTCATGCATGAGATGCACTCTTCTACTAAGTGCATCAGCAACTTTATTCTCCTTTCCTTTGATATGCTTGATATCGAAGTCATATGCACTTAAAAATTCGAGCCATCTTGTTTGCCTGGCATTCGAGGTCAGTTGTTCAAAAATATGCTTCAGGCCAATGTGACCTATCCTTAATTCGAATTTCTTTCCCATGAGATAATGCCTCCACATCCTCAAGGCGTGGACAATGGCAACAAGTTCCAATTCATGCGTGGCATAGTTACACTCAAGTTCCTTAAGATTTTTGGACTCATATCCAATGACATGTCCATTTTGCGTGAGGACTCCCCCAAGTCCTTCCTTACATGCATCTGTACATACCACAAAACTTTCATTTAGGTCGGCAATCTTTAACACATGTGCACTAGTAAGTAATTCCTTCAACATATTAAAATTATTTTCACACTTGAGTGTCCATTCAAATTTAGTTCCCTTCTTTTGCAAAGAACTGATGGGATGAGAAATCTTAGAGAACCCTACTATGAACCTTCTATAGTATCCAGCTAATCCCATAAAATATCTGACGTCTGACACATTTCTGGGTGTTGGCCATCCTCTAATGGCTTTGTTCTTCTCTGGATCTAGTTCTATGCCCTGCTTTGAAATAATGTGTCCCAAGTAATGGATCTACTTTTGATAAAAATAACACTTACTCAACTTGCCATACAATTGATGTTCTCTCAGTAATTGCAATACCATTCTTAAGTGATGTTCATGCTCCTCTTCAAACTTAGAATAGATAATTATATCATCCAAGAATACTATGACAAACCTATCAAAATAATTTCTGAATATGTCATTCATTAAGCACATGAAGACAGCTGGTGCATTGGTCAGTCCAAATAGCACCACTACAAATTCATAATGCCCATAAATGTTCCTAAAGGTTGTCTTATGAATGTCTTCTTCCTTGATTCTTACTTGATGGTATCCTTCCCTCGAGTCAATTTTTGAAAATATCTTTGCTCCTCTTATCTGATAAAAGAGGTCATCAATTCGGGGTAGAGGATACTTGTTCTTTATAGTGTACTTGTTTAGCTGGTGGAAGTCAATACACACCCTCAAGGTTCCATCCTTCTTTTTGACAAAAAGTACTGGTGCTCCCCAAGGTGAAACACTTGGATGCATGTACCCTTTCTTCAACAATTCCTCCAACTGCATTTGTAATTCTTTTAACTCTGGTATGCTCATTCTGTAAGGTGTTTTTGACACTCGGGAAGCTCCTGGAACTAAATCAATTGAGAAATATATCTCCCTTCTTGGTGGCAATCCTGGTATTTCTTGGAATACATCTTCAAATTCCTATAGCAACGATAAATCTTCAAGGCTTGGCCTCTTTGTATTATTTGGATCTTCCACATGAGATGCATACAGTTGACATCCTTTCCTAAAACATATTTTCAATTGTAAGGTTGAAATCTCCCTTATAGATATGGTTCTTCGAACTCCTTTCACAGTTTTTTGTTTTCCATTTCCATCAAGACATGTAAATGTTTTGTTATGACAATCTAGGACAACATGATGCTTGTCCAACCAATCCATTCCAATCAGAATATCATAAGACCCCAATGGTATGACATTTATATCCATACTAATATTCACGCCATTAAGACTTATGGAACAACTTCTAACTATATCATGGATTCTCCTTTTGGCTCTAGTGGTTAACTGAACCAAACTTTCTTTTCCAAGTTTACTTTTATCCAAATGTAATCTATCCACTATATTAGGATCAATGTAGCAATGACTTTCTCCTGAATCAACCAAAATAGCAACAAGATGATTTATGATCTTACCTTCCACCTCAATCATATTGGATTGGTACTCTACTTGTCAATCATTTAAAGTTGCATAGATTCTTCCCATATCTTCGACTGTCGTATCCTATTGGATGTGGTGCACAGTATTCACTCTGTCCTTTCTGTGTGGTAAATCCTTGTACAGGTGATCTTCCTTGCATCCCCAACATTGGATTGGTGGTATTCGCCTTTTTCCCAAGGAATCTTCCTTCTTGGAATCCCCCTTAGCATACTGATCTTGATGATTTCTATTAGGCTCATTCCTATTGAAGGGAAGTTTGGAATCCTTTCCTCCTCTGATTGGACTTCACATTCTTCTTGTGCTTCCAATATTTATGCAAGGATTCTCTTCCCTAGCCTTGCTCATACAGGTATTTAGCCTTCCTGATGGACACAGTCAAGTTCTTGGGTTCATAATACTTGATCTTTTCCTTATAAAAGGTTGGCAGTCCACTTAGAAATATCTGTATTTTCACTTTCTCATCACCAATGAACCTAACATATTTTAACAATCCCAATAATTTCTTCTCATATTCTTCCATAGTCATGCTTCCCAGTCTGAGTTCAAAGTGTTGGAAATACTAGAACAACTGAGAGGGGGGGTGAATCAATTGTTTATAAGCTTAAACAATTTTATTCCTTTTAAATAATTATTAAGATTTCTTCATGTGTCATCAACCAATCATACAACATATGGACAGTAAGAGTAAATATCATCAATCACACATAAAATACACACATAGACAGATTTTCACGAGGAAACCCATAACGGGAGAAAACTTCTATTTCTTCTTAGAAATAGAAGACCTCTTCTTCTTCGAAATGATAGGCAGTCTTTTTCTGTTCTGTACATCATTTACAATTGAGCACCAACTCAATGTGAGGCTGCTACCTCTATTTTACAAGATGCAACTTGTTTGAGAGCTCCAACTCTCTTATTTCTATAGCACCCACTAGAAGGAAGCACCAACTCCCTGAAAACTCTAGCACCAATTGGATGGAAGCACCAACTTCCAGTTACACAGGCTCCAACCTGCATAACAGAGAACATCTGTCCTCCCTAGCACCACCCTGCCACCCTAGTTTCTCTGGCTGCAACCAGATGGAAGCTACAACTTCCTGTGTTCAAGCACCCACTTGAACTTCTGAGGACAACAGTCCTCTCGAGCAC
>JZKD02S2120150.1:33718-46601 GCA_000966675.3 Picea glauca
TCTAATGTGCTTAAGCCTCTTAATTCTGCAAAATGTGCAAGTGACCATTTTGTTAGAATTATGCATATGATAAACAAAATTGCCAAACCATGCTACAGGTCTCTTTTTTTTTTTTTTCATGGAGATCATATCCCATTCTCTGAAAATAACAATGTCCTATTATCCTTGGATGACACAGAATTTCATCCTGCACAGGCGCTTCCTTCAAATCACCTTCCTAGGTGACCACAACTAGAAACTGCGGCTAGATCCTTCCTTAGCTCTTTTTTGTCTCGAAGACTACCAATTCAGCCCTTATCCCTTCTTCCCTCAGCTCTCAATCTGCATATGACCACGATCATGAACCTGCACTTAGCTAAAAAAGCACTTGTCCAGAGCTTCGGGACTTTGAAAATTTCGGCTAGGACCGGATAAACGGTCCTCATCCTCTTTCATGATCAACAATTAAGATCCACTTCGGGACTCCGTGCTTTGGGAGTCTCAACTTTCCTCACTTGGTTCCTCCCAAAACACTTTTACATGGAGTTCATGATCTTCCGATGGGTCTCTTCCCATAGATCAACAGTTGTGAATCACTTTGGCTCTTTGGGCTTCAAAAGTTTCAAACTTTCCTTCTGAACGTTCTCCCGAAGTTATTTTACCCGAATTCGACGATCCTTCGACGTGTTTCTTCTAGAATCAACGGTTGATATGTACTCCAGCGTTCGGGCCTTCGGGATTTTTTGACCCAACACAACCTATCACATATTTCCCCTCTGGAGTGCCCAGTCGTCGGACTGCATGATCTATTGCCACGTGGAGAAATAATGGAAGAGGACACGTGGTCCAATCAGGTGGGTGACAAATGTTACATCCTAGCTGACACTTCAATCATTAGCATGCTCAAAAATTACTGACATGTGGTGCACATCCCATGTTTCCATGTCATCCTCGATGATGTCTGCAAGCCACGTCACTTCAAAAATTTCTGGGGTCCACATCACCTCCTAGTGACGTCATCATTCCCCACCACTTCGGCTCTTCAGTCTTTGGGACTTCGGGAGTTTCCACACTATCACACTTCCAATTCTCCCGAACTCCAATTTCTTGAACTGGCCAAACTGCTGCCATTTGTCTCCCTTATCGGACAACCCATATTAACCCTGAACTTTGGGAATTCAGAGGTTACCATTGCAAGGATCAACAACTGCAATTCAATTTGTATCTACGAGGTCCAGAAATATCAATTCTCAACTTCTCCTTGCTTTCCTTTTCTCGGAGTGATTTCACCCGTAGCACATGATCGATTGACACATGTCCTCCTACAGATCGACGATCCCCAGCTACTTGTTCTTTTCGGAGGTTCGTCGCTCAAGCATTAGCAAGTCACATCATTGCATGTCTTTCAATTTGTAGGGGCATGCATCGACGGTTTGGAGTAACCCACTTTTCTCCCCGCAATTCTCCTGATGATGACACGTAAACCCTTGGTGAAACCATGGTTTGGATTGTGTGACTACCTTGGGGAATTATTTTCCATGCAACTTGGTTCCCTGCAATGCCTCTTGTCTATTGATCTCCCTCTCCAATGGGATCCGATGGTTGGGACCTTAACCCTTTCTTCCTTTTCATCGGACGACCCATGTTCACCTGTCCTCCGATCCAATGATCCCTGATCTCTCCTAATACTACAGTGGTGATCTCTCCCAAATTTGAAGGGGGAACGGTCACGATCCTTTGAACCCCTTACAACAAATCTCTGATGATATAACTCCTACATATATTCTGCAATGCCATTCCTCCTGAGCTTTTCAACTTCACAGTCAGAGTTTGATATCGACCATGAGACTCTTACCAATAGACCCGACCCATACCAGCCCGGTGTTTCAACTAGAAGCTCTAATACCAATCTGTAACATTCCCAGCCACCCACAAGTTTGGGTATGCTACCTTCAATCCCACCATTGGACTTAGTACTCTTACCGGTACCTTCTTATTTAATAAGGACACATAAGATAAAAGATTTAATGACATGCACATCAATATCCAACAAGCATGCATAATCTATGATTTAGTTAAATGATAATTAAAATACACAGTGTAATACATTCATACACAGATAATAATATCACAACATAGAGCACTTATCTTTATAAAAAGGTGACACCAACTGGCTACATACCAAGGACGTTCCACCCAACCATAGACACCACTGCTCCAAATCTCAACAATAGTGTCACCCCCGAGCCAGGGCTATGAATGCACAAGGATGGTTCCAGAGTGTGCTTGGGTTCCCAAACCAGTCAACTCTCAAGCTATCATAGGTTTCCCAACAACCACAACAATCCAAGTACCCAACTCTCTTCTACCCAACCTGTACCACCTAAGAGAATGGACCTCCACCTTTCTCTTCCACGTAGTCCCTCAGGTAGTCCTTCTCCTTTATCCAGGGCCTCTAGCATAGTTGGTCTAGTATCTCAATGTTGGAACTCTCAAGACTCGCATTTGTGGGAAAAATAGGGCATAGACCAATGCATCTCATACATGCAGGTCCCAAGTCATGGCTGGATTGCACCAGTGATCATTATATTCAACTATCATGTGGCTAATATTTAGCAGTTCCTTTCCCTTTACCAATCTAAGATGCAGGGAGGATGGATCAATGAATGGGTGAGTGAGTGCATGCAAGTGCATGAGGGAAATGAATGAACGTATAGGAAAATCACCAAACAAGCCATCAGTCGAAACCCCCCCCACCAGACTAGAGGTGGGTTTAAGTAACTTCGTGGGGAATCAAGAACCTCTTGGCCTTCCCCAAGAAGCTCACGTAATTGATCCCCTCTCTTAGGAAAAAAGGGTAATTAACATAGGAGTAAACACTTAGCACCTCAAGCCCCCTCTCTTATGGAATCATAGCCCCCTATAACTCTAGTCCTTGTCCATCTAGCAGCCAGCCATGTATTTATTATTAATAATTATCAAAACATTACATTTCTTGGGCATACTAGCCCTTTAATGATTGTTTGGGCACCCTAGCCTCTCAGCATTGTAACAATACATTATTTAAAAATGGGGGTTCGAAACCTGGGGTGTTATAGAAGGCCGAGCTGCGAGGTGACCAGGACCGTTGATCAGAGGAACCTTTGGGTTCCTTCCTAACCATCATATCTGGGCTATGGTCAGCCCAACACTGACCAACCTCGGGAGAAAAGAGGAGTCTGCGCCACTAAACCCCCAAATGCCAAACTCCCTAAGTAACAAGAGTCGTAGATCCATGGACCTACGTGGCCCGATCTCGACCGTGAGATCTGAGGGATGTTGGAAGGATGTTAGTACGGGGTGACGTGGCATAGTGACATCACACAAGAACATGTGCACCTCATTTTGAAGTGCCACGTGTTACCCCGATTTTGTATGTATCACATACCCGATATACCTACTGGAATGTGACACAGGTCACCTCTGATGAAGATGCATGTCACCCCTGGCCCTTCCACATGTTAGCTTGCGGTACGTGTCCACCTATCCTAAAGGGTTGGTGAAGTGATCAGGACCCTAGGAGTCTAGTACTTCGAGACTTCGAAGGGTTTCGGGTGTAATATGGTAGAGAGACTGAACAACCCGAAATTTTGAGCCACGTGGCGAGCTTATGGGACTTTGGAAGTTCGATAATTTCGATGGTCTCATGCATAGATATCAAAGAGGCATGAAACACCAAAGCGTAAAAACGTCAATTCCCTCCACAACTGATATATGATAAAGAGATTAATTCTAGACATGGGATCGGATGGTGGATGACCTTCCACCATGGGGAAATGAACTTAGAAACAACATGTGTGAGGTGAATCCATGTGGGTGGCATGTGGCCCTCAACCAATGAACACCCATATAACGTCGGAAAGGTATATCCACTATTTCTGAGTTTGGTTTTGAGTATGGACACCTTGGTTGGAAATATCTGGATGAGAAGAGTGTGGTGGGGACCTCGAACAAAGGATTTGACCACTTAAGGAGAACAAAATTTTTATGCCCCATCCCTAAGAAATCCACTCAGGGGTTGGGTGTGTTACAAATTGGTACCATAGGATGGTTACAACACTTGGTCTGCTTGGGCCGGGGAAACCCCTCCGGATCTAGCTGAAACTGGCCGAATTACAGAGTTGCAAGGCCGAAAATGAGATATTGATAAAAGAGAAAGAAAAAAACACAAATTAATGTTGTCTTGTTGTAGAGCTTATCAGACATATAGAGGCAGCTGCAACATGGACCCGCAACCAGCCATGTGGACCAATGACATATGAAGATAATTCAAAGTCCACATGAGATACAAAAAATGTGGTCCCATAAGTGGACACACTAGGATAAGTACCTCGAGGAAGGACCAACATGGAGTAAGGGGACACCCATTGGGAGGGTCCTCTGGAGAGGAAACATGCAACTCTGAGGGATCTTCTAGTAGCAAAACTAACTTCCAGTCTCAAAGAAAAGGAAAGAAGTGAAAGCATTTTAAAATTCGTGATCCTGAAGAGTTCAAGATGGCCAGACCACCGTCTTTCTATGGTGATATTAAGAAAGGGGAAGAGTAAGGATCTTGGCTTCTTAGTTTAAAGAAGTACTTCAGATTCCATTACTACTCTGAAAAATTGAAGGCTCGAATAGCCATCTTCAACCTGAATGGAAAAGCTTCCATTTGGTGGGAATACCTTAAGAATGTGAAAGGAATCCATGGAGAGGAATTATCATGGAAACAATTTGAGAAACACTTCAAGAAGAAGTATCCATCAGAGAAATAATTTGATGGGAAGACTAAGGAGTTCTATGAAATCAATCTAGGACAACTCATCATAGAGGAATGTGTCAATAAATTCCTTGAGTTGCTAATGTATGTACTCTACATAAAAGATGAAAAGGTAAAAGTGAAGTGATTTATGTGTGGTTTACATTAGACCTACCAGAACAAGATTGAGATTGATGAGCCAAATACCTTAGAAGAAATTATCTGGAAGGAAAGGTATTGTTATGAATAGTTAGTGAGTTAGACAGAAACTCGCGAGGAATGGAAGAAGAAGAGTAGTTTGGGATTCAAGAAGAAGGGGTTTAAATCCTCAAGATTTAAGAACTATAGGAAGGATTCAGGGATGAGACTTCCTACCCACAGTGTGTATCAGTAGAATTTCCCCTCCCAGAGTGGAAATAAACCTTTTGGATCAACCCCAGGAAGGATTGATAACCTAAAGACAGAACCCTTGAAATTTTGGGGTTGCGAAGAAGAACACCTATTGAGGGATTGCCCACATAGACAACATAATAGTAAGGGAGTCTACAACATCCAAGAATCTACCACAATCAATTATGTGGCTAGGAGAATTCCACGGATTTATGTAGTTTTGGATAATAAACAAGATGACCACCAAGCTTTAGTGGTGGAGATGGAAGGTATGATCGCCAGCCATCTAGTTTCTATTTTAATTGACCCTGGTTCTAATTTGATTTATGTGGGCCCTTAGATTGTTGAAAAGTGTAAAATGTAACCATTTAGACATGGTAAGCCATGGTTGGTACAACTAGCAATTGGAACCAAAAGAAAAGTAGTTGAGGGCATACCATCTTGCCAATTCATCATGGATGGATTTCCCACCCAAGCGACCCTTAACATACTCCCCCTAGGATCTTATGACATGTTGATTGGTATGTACTGGTTAGCTACTTAGAAAACTAAGTTGGACTATTACCATAAAACTTTAGAATGTGTAAATGAATAAGGGAGAAAGATAACCCCCCAAGGGATTCAGAAGCTTGTCTCAGTGAGATGAATATCAAACCTTCAAATGAAAAAGTATTGCAGAAAGGGATGTCCTATATATGCAATACAGGTGTTAGAATCTATTGAGGGTGAGAAACCAAACCTTGAGTACCAACTCATCTTAATAGAGTATATAGACGTATTCCTAGAAGAGGTACCGGTTCTACCTCTGAGAAGAGACATTGACTTCTCGATAGAACTTGTACCAGAAGCAATGCCAGTATCTAAGACACCCTATAGGATGAGTACACCCGAGCTAGTTGATATCAAGCTATAGCTAAAGGAAATGATGGACAAAGGATACATTCTGCCCAGTGTGTCTCCATGGGGTGCACCAACCTTTTTTGTGAAAAATAAATATGGCACGCTTTAACTGTGCATAGATTATAGAAAACTCAATAAGACAACCATAAATAACAAGTACCCCTTACCAAGAATCGATGACTTGTTCGACCAATTAGGGGGTGCTTCCATTTTCTCAAATATTGAATTAAGGTCTGGATACCATCAAGTCCGAATCAAGGATGAAGACATCAACAAAACAACCTTCAGGACAATGTATGGTCACTATGAATTTGTGGTGGTGCCCTTTGGATTAACCAATGCCTCCACCAATTTTAAGTGCTTGATGAATAATGTACTCAACAAATTCCTAGACATATTTGTATTGGTTTTCATTGATGATATCCTAATATACTCCAAGAACAGAGAGGAACATCAAGAACATATTAGACTTGTACTTCAAGTGCTAAGAGAGCATCAACTCTACGCTAAGTTTAGCAAGTGTGAATTTTTCCAGAAGCAAGCCCATTACTTAGGCCATGGTATTTCTAAATAAGGAGTGGCAGTAGACCCTGACAAGATAAGATATATTATGGAATCACCTACCCCAAAGGATGTATCTGATATCGGATCCTTTATGGGATTAGCAGGATATTATAGAAGGTTTATAAAAGGATTTTCCAAGATTGGTTGTCCAATGACTGCCTTTCAAAAAAAAGGGGGTTAAATTCACTTGGACATTAGAATGTGAAGAAAGATTTTAGGAACTGAAATACCTTCTGACCCATGCACAAATGCTGAAAATTGCAGACCTTGATAATGACTTCCTTGTGTGCACAGATGCCTGCAAGGAAGGACTCGGAGGAGTCCTTATGCAAGAAGGGTGTGTGATTTGCTACCAATCCAGAAATTGAGTAAGAATGAAATCAATTATGTAACCCATGATCTAGAGTTGGCTGCCATAGTGAACACTTTAAAAATGTGGAGGCATTACCTCCTGGGTAGGATATTTGTACTTATGACAGACGATTGTGGGTTGAGGCACCTATTTGATCAACCAAAACTCAATCCCAGGCAATCTAGGTGGATGGATCTCCTTAGTGAGTTTGATTTCGAAATCAAAGACATCAAAGGAAAGGAAAATAGGGAAGTTGATGCCCTTAGAAGAAGTGTGAAAATGATTCACCTGGAAGTGGTGAGCACCGGTGAAACGGATGTCAGGGAAAGAGTCAGGAATGCACAAGAAACAAATGCATTCTTTAATACCGTGACCTCATACCTAAGGCAAGAGCCTACACAACTAAAGTATGAAGGATATCAGATTCTCAATGAAGTCCTTCTAACTTACAGAAACAAATTGAATATCCCAAGTTTTGATGACTTGAATAGGTTCATAATGGACAAACTGCACAAGAGACTATATACTGGTCACCCAGGATATCAAAAAATGATCACGGCCACTAGGAAATAATTCTATTGGCCTGGATTGAAAAAGGACATAGCTGAATATATAGCTAAGTGTCTACAATGCCATCAAGTTAAGGNCAACTCTCTTCTACCCAACCTGTACCACCTAAGAGAATGGACCTCCACCTTTCTCTTCCACGTAGTCCCTCAGGTAGTCCTTCTCCTTTATCCAGGGCCTCTAGCATAGTTGGTCCAGAATCTCAATGTTGGAACTCTCAAGACTCGCATTTGTGAGAAAAATAGGGCACAGACCAATGCATCTCATACATGCAGGTCCCAAGTCATGGCTGGATTGCACCAGTGATCATTATATTCAACTATCCTGTGGCTAATCTTTAGCAGTTCCTTTCCCTTTACCAATCTAAGATGCATGGAGGATGGATCAAAGAATGGGTGAGTGAGTGCATGCAAGTGCATGAGGGAAATGAATGAACGTATAGGAAAATCACCAAACAAGCCATCAGTCGAAACCCCCCCCATCAGACTAGAGGTGGGTTTAAGTAACTTCGTGGGGAATCAAGAACCTCCTGGCCTTCCCCAAGAAGCTCACGTAATTGATCCCCTCCCTTAGGAAAAAAGGGTAATTAACATAGGAGTAAACACTTAGCACCTCAAGCCCCCTCTCTTATGGAATCATAGCCCCCTATAACTCTAGTCCTTTTCCATCTAGCAGCCAGCCATGTATTTATTATTAATAATTATCAAAACATTACATTTCTTGGGCATACTAGCCCTTTAATGATTGTTTGGGCACCCTATCCTCTCAGCATTATAACAATACATTATTTAAAAATGGGGGTTCGAAACCTGGGGTGTTATAGAAGGCCGAGCCGCGAGGTGACCAGGACCGTTGATCAGAGGAACCTTTGGGTTCCTTCCTAACCGTCATATCTGGGCTATGGTCAGCCCAACACTGACCAACCTCGGGAGAAAAGAGGAGTCTGCACCACTAAACCCCCAAACGCCAAACTCCCTAAGTAACAAGAGTCGTAGATCCATGGACCTACGTGGCCCGATCTTGACTGTGAGATCTGAGGGATGTTGGAAGGATGTTAGTACGGGGTGACGTGGCATAGTGACATCACACAGGAACATGTGCACCTCATTTTGAAGTGCCACATGTTACCCCGATTTTGTATGTATCACATACCCGATATACCTACTGGAATGTGACACATGTCACCTCTGATGAAGATGCATGTCACCCCTGGCCCTTCCACATGTTATCTTGTGGTACGTGTTTGCCTATCCTAAAGGGTTGGTGAAGTGATCAGGACCGTAGGAGTCTAGGACTTCGAGACTCCGAAGGGTTTCGGGTGTAATATGGTAGAGAGACTGAACAACCCAAAATTTTGAGCCATGTGGCGAGCTTATGGGACTTTGGAAGTTCGATACTTTCGATGGTCTCATGCATAGATATCAAAGAGGCATGAAACACCAAAGCGTAAAAACGTCAATTCCCTCCACAACTGATATATGAGAAAGAGATTAATTCTAGACATGGGATCGGATGGTGGATGACCTTCCACCATGGGGAAATGAACTTAGAAACAACATGTGTGAGGTGAATCCATGTGGGTGGCATGTGGCCCTCAACCAATGAACACCCATATAACGTCGGAAAGGTATATCCACTATTTCTGAGTTTGGTTTTGAGTATGGACACCTTGGTTGGAAATATCTGGATGAGAAGAGTGTGGTGGGGACCTCGAACAAAGGATTTGACCACTTAAGGAGAACAAAATTTTTATGCCCCATCCCTAAGAAATCCACTCAGGGGTTGGGTGTGTTACAAATTGGTACCATAGGATGGTTACAACACTTGGTCTGCTTGGGCCGGGGAAACCCCTCCGGATCTAGCTGAAACTGGCCGAATTACAGAGTTGCAAGGCCGAAAATGAGATATTGATAAAAGAGAAAGAAAAAAACACAAATTAATGTTGTCTTGTTGTAGAGCTTATCAGACATATAGAGGCAGCTGCAACATGGACCCGCAACCAGCCATGTGGACCAATGACATATGAAGATAATTCAAAGTCCACATGAGATACAAAAAATGTGGTCCCATAAGTGGACACACTAGGATAAGTACCTCGAGGAAGGACCAACATGGAGTAAGGGGACACCCATTGGGAGGGTCCTCTGGAGAGGAAACATGCAACTCTGAGGGATCTTCTAGTAGCAAAACTAACTTCCAGTCTCAAAGAAAAGGAAAGAAGTGAAAGCATTTTAAAATTCGTGATCCTGAAGAGTTCAAGATGGCCAGACCACCGTCTTTCTATGGTGATATTAAGAAAGGGGAAGAGTAAGGATCTTGGCTTCTTAGTTTAAAGAAGTACTTCAGATTCCATTACTACTCTGAAAAATTGAAGGCTCGAATAGCCATCTTCAACCTGAATGGAAAAGCTTCCATTTGGTGGGAATACCTTAAGAATGTGAAAGGAATCCATGGAGAGGAATTATCATGGAAACAATTTGAGAAACACTTCAAGAAGAAGTATCCATCAGAGAAATAATTTGATGGGAAGACTAAGGAGTTCTATGAAATCAATCTAGGACAACTCATCATAGAGGAATGTGTCAATAAATTCCTTGAGTTGCTAATGTATGTACTCTACATAAAAGATGAAAAGGTAAAAGTGAAGTGATTTATGTGTGGTTTACATTAGACCTACCAGAACAAGATTGAGATTGATGAGCCAAATACCTTAGAAGAAATTATCTGGAAGGAAAGGTATTGTTATGAATAGTTAGTGAGTTAGACAGAAACTCGCGAGGAATGGAAGAAGAAGAGTAGTTTGGGATTCAAGAAGAAGGGGTTTAAATCCTCAAGATTTAAGAACTATAGGAAGGATTCAGGGATGAGACTTCCTACCCACAGTGTGTATCAGTAGAATTTCCCCTCCCAGAGTGGAAATAAACCTTTTGGATCAACCCCAGGAAGGATTGATAACCTAAAGACAGAACCCTTGAAATTTTGGGGTTGCGAAGAAGAACACCTATTGAGGGATTGCCCACATAGACAACATAATAGTAAGGGAGTCTACAACATCCAAGAATCTACCACAATCAATTATGTGGCTAGGAGAATTCCACGGATTTATGTAGTTTTGGATAATAAACAAGATGACCACCAAGCTTTAGTGGTGGAGATGGAAGGTATGATCGCCAGCCATCTAGTTTCTATTTTAATTGACCCTGGTTCTAATTTGATTTATGTGGGCCCTTAGATTGTTGAAAAGTGTAAAATGTAACCATTTAGACATGGTAAGCCATGGTTGGTACAACTAGCAATTGGAACCAAAAGAAAAGTAGTTGAGGGCATACCATCTTGCCAATTCATCATGGATGGATTTCCCACCCAAGCGACCCTTAACATACTCCCCCTAGGATCTTATGACATGTTGATTGGTATGTACTGGTTAGCTACTTAGAAAACTAAGTTGGACTATTACCATAAAACTTTAGAATGTGTAAATGAATAAGGGAGAAAGATAACCCCCCAAGGGATTCAGAAGCTTGTCTCAGTGAGATGAATATCAAACCTTCAAATGAAAAAGTATTGCAGAAAGGGATGTCCTATATATGCAATACAGGTGTTAGAATCTATTGAGGGTGAGAAACCAAACCTTGAGTACCAACTCATCTTAATAGAGTATATAGACGTATTCCTAGAAGAGGTACCGGTTCTACCTCTGAGAAGAGACATTGACTTCTCGATAGAACTTGTACCAGAAGCAATGCCAGTATCTAAGACACCCTATAGGATGAGTACACCCGAGCTAGTTGATATCAAGCTATAGCTAAAGGAAATGATGGACAAAGGATACATTCTGCCCAGTGTGTCTCCATGGGGTGCACCAACCTTTTTTGTGAAAAATAAATATGGCACGCTTTAACTGTGCATAGATTATAGAAAACTCAATAAGACAACCATAAATAACAAGTACCCCTTACCAAGAATCGATGACTTGTTCGACCAATTAGGGGGTGCTTCCATTTTCTCAAATATTGAATTAAGGTCTGGATACCATCAAGTCCGAATCAAGGATGAAGACATCAACAAAACAACCTTCAGGACAATGTATGGTCACTATGAATTTGTGGTGGTGCCCTTTGGATTAACCAATGCCTCCACCAATTTTAAGTGCTTGATGAATAATGTACTCAACAAATTCCTAGACATATTTGTATTGGTTTTCATTGATGATATCCTAATATACTCCAAGAACAGAGAGGAACATCAAGAACATATTAGACTTGTACTTCAAGTGCTAAGAGAGCATCAACTCTACGCTAAGTTTAGCAAGTGTGAATTTTTCCAGAAGCAAGCCCATTACTTAGGCCATGGTATTTCTAAATAAGGAGTGGCAGTAGACCCTGACAAGATAAGATATATTATGGAATCACCTACCCCAAAGGATGTATCTGATATCGGATCCTTTATGGGATTAGCAGGATATTATAGAAGGTTTATAAAAGGATTTTCCAAGATTGGTTGTCCAATGACTGCCTTTCAAAAAAAAGGGGGTTAAATTCACTTGGACATTAGAATGTGAAGAAAGATTTTAGGAACTGAAATACCTTCTGACCCATGCACAAATGCTGAAAATTGCAGACCTTGATAATGACTTCCTTGTGTGCACAGATGCCTGCAAGGAAGGACTCGGAGGAGTCCTTATGCAAGAAGGGTGTGTGATTTGCTACCAATCCAGAAATTGAGTAAGAATGAAATCAATTATGTAACCCATGATCTAGAGTTGGCTGCCATAGTGAACACTTTAAAAATGTGGAGGCATTACCTCCTGGGTAGGATATTTGTACTTATGACAGACGATTGTGGGTTGAGGCACCTATTTGATCAACCAAAACTCAATCCCAGGCAATCTAGGTGGATGGATCTCCTTAGTGAGTTTGATTTCGAAATCAAAGACATCAAAGGAAAGGAAAATAGGGAAGTTGATGCCCTTAGAAGAAGTGTGAAAATGATTCACCTGGAAGTGGTGAGCACCGGTGAAACGGATGTCAGGGAAAGAGTCAGGAATGCACAAGAAACAAATGCATTCTTTAATACCGTGACCTCATACCTAAGGCAAGAGCCTACACAACTAAAGTATGAAGGATATCAGATTCTCAATGAAGTCCTTCTAACTTACAGAAACAAATTGAATATCCCAAGTTTTGATGACTTGAATAGGTTCATAATGGACAAACTGCACAAGAGACTATATACTGGTCACCCAGGATATCAAAAAATGATCACGGCCACTAGGAAATAATTCTATTGGCCTGGATTGAAAAAGGACATAGCTGAATATATAGCTAAGTGTCTACAATGCCATCAAGTTAAGG
>JZKD02S2120172.1:0-15178 GCA_000966675.3 Picea glauca
TAATATGCCCCAATTAAGGGGTAATAATTAACATTACTAATCTAATATGCCCCAATTAAGGGGTAATGAGCCAATATTAGGGCTTAACATTAGGCATCCTCCTTCTCCTATATCTTTGACCTTATCCTCCCTCCACCTCTCTGATTCTCCTTCTCCATGTTCCAACACTTCTCTTTTGGGTCTTTTAACCTATTTTATTCTCTCACTTCACTTTTTGCATCACCTTCACATTATTTCTGATTTAATTTCTTAATTTTATTCTTCGCTCTCCCCTTTCTATTATCCTCCATGATCCTAATTATCATTCTCACTTATCTATCACCCTAACGACTTTGCCTTTGTCCTTTTTTTCACTCAACGACTTTCTCTTACACTTTTTCATTTCATTTCATTTTATTTTTATTTAAATCTATTTCCTTCCCTAATTTAAATATATTTATTTCAGTTCCCTTGTTTATTTCCTTCTCTCCATTATTTTGATTCACATGTTGACTGACATTTACCCCCTATTTTATTCAATTCCATTTCATAAAAAAAATTGTTTCTAATTCTCTTTTGCCACTTATTTATCTCATTGGATTTCTCCTAAGTTTTTACCTTTTAATGGTTTACCCCAATCTTATTTTTCCTACTTTAACTTGTGAAAATTTAATTTATAAATTTATTATTATTACTTGGCTAATTTCAAATCATTATGTTATCCTACCCTAATGTAATCATTTTTCTAAGCACTTTTCCCATATTGCTTTTACTTACATCAATAAATTTGTTTCCTTCCTCCTCCTTATTATTATTTTCTAATTTAATATTCTTTCTCGTCGTAATTTATTATTAATATTTTTCCATGACCTCAACGTCTATCTCCCATTATATAATTTCTATCACCCTCAACGTAATTTATTAATATTTTTCCATGACCTCAACATCTATCTCATGTTATTTCTTTCATCATTCTTATTAACTTACCCACTTATTATTATTGCTTTATAATTTAATATTCTTTCTCATCATAATTTATTAATATTTTTCCATGACCTCAACGTCTATCTCCCATTATTTAATTTATTTTTTCCTATTTCCCACAACGGTCACTTGCTCTCTTGATTTATAAATAGGAAAATCGTCACTCTCTTCCACCTTATGTGATTTGGTGTCTGTGATGATGGGTGGAGTGTCCACTCGAAACGTTGGACGTTTAGAAACTCATACACAGTCTACATCTAGAAACATTCACTAACTAAAGATATGTTGAGAATGTGTGTAATGGAAAAGCCTTCTAGGTGGGAGGAATATATACATTTATTTGAATTTACTTATAATAATGGGTATTAGGAATCATTGAAGATGATATCGTCTAAATCATTGTATGGCAGAAAATGCAACATGCCAGTAAGTTGGGATAACTCAGCAAACATAGCCATGATTAGCCTAAAATTGTTAAAAGAAATTAAAGAACAGATGGTAAAGATCAGGAAAAATTTGAAATTTTCACAAGATCGACAGAAGAGCTATGTTGATAAAAAGAGAACAAATAGAGAATTCAAAGTGGGAGAGCATGTGTTTTTAAAAGTTAAAGCCAAGAGAATCTCATTGAAATTGGGAAGTTTCCTAAAGTTGGCAATGAGATATTGTGGGCCTTTTGAAGTCTTAGAAAAGATAGGACCAATTGCATACATGCTAGAATTACCTGTATCCATGAGAATTCATAACGTGTTCCATGTGTCTTTAATAAAGAAGTATGTGCATGATCCTAATCATGTGATTGATTGGAATGTGATTCGGGTGGAACACGAAGGGGATTTCCAGGTGGAACCAATGCGCATCCTGGACCGGAAAAACAAAGTGCTCAGAAACAAATCCATCAGCTTGGTAAAGGTTTAATGGACCTGTTACAATTCTAAAGACGCATTGATGCTTGAATCCGTTAGGACTGAAACGACAACCTCATAGGGATACAAATCCCCATGCATTTTTATAGAGGTGGTACTCCTCTTTATTTCAAGATTTTCTTGGGATTCTAAATTTTGAGAATAATGTAGGACTCTGAGAAAGTCCATGGGGATATTCAAAGAAAGATAAATATTGAAACAAAATAAAAATAAAAAAAAAATTCAAAAAACAAGTTCTTGAGAGATGACCAGGAACTGCACACATCATATATTTGAAAAAGATAGACAAAATTTCCTCACATCCATCATAGTTAAACTAAATATTTCTAATCACATAAAATGAAAAAGAATTGTCTGCATGCATAAGAGAACTTTAATAGAGTAAACACATGGGGAGCTCAAATAAATATAGTGATAGATCAATCTCAAATACTTTATACTCAAAACTCACAGTTATAAAGAACAACCAAAACTGATCCCGAAATAGTTCTCTTGGGATTTGTGAAAAATATATAGTGTGTTACAAAGCCTTGAAATTTAAATGTATTTGTCCTTAGGATTGGGATTGAGGCTCCCGCGGACCATAAAGAAAATATAAACAAGAAGTAATTTATAGAAGGAGGATGGTGGGTGATGACAGAGTAGAAAGACCTGGAAAGAAGACAGAAAGAAGTTATCATATTTCGGTTAAACCTTTCTAGTCAAAGAAGTAGAGTAATTGGATGAAAGAACTAATAAAGAAAGAAAGATGTGATCAACATAAACTTACAATGATGGTATCTCTCACTTTTACTTTCTTGTTGTTGTCCTTGTATTGTCTTCATTGACGTTTATAGGAACCATCTCATTTTTTTCTTTCTCTTCTTTGGTTAATTTGTCAATTGCCTTTTTGAACCAATCTTCAATGTAGTTTTTCATTGGTACGACGTTTATTTCATGCCTGATTTTAATGTTGAACAATTCACCTTCCAAGTCTCTTGAGTCAAGACAAATATCATGTATTGTTTCTTCAATATCTTGATTTTTCACGGAATAATCAACTAGCCAATTGTATTTTTCTTCTTCATTATATTCAAGTATGCCATAAAAAAATTCAGTTGATAACCCCTTAAATATCTCAACTTGTTCGTCAAATTGTTTCTTTGTTAGAAACAGTGAACTGAGAATTAATTTAGGGTCTTGTACCTCATTAGTACCTCCTACTAGATCTATCTTCGTGAGTCTTTTGAACATTTCTTCTCTTTTTAGTATGGCTTCGTTGCATGCTTGAACATTGTTACTCAAATTCTTAATATTTTCCTTCCAGCAAGAATTTAGTTGTTTTATTCAACTTGGAGAAGGTATATCCTCCTCTCTTCTTCTCAATTTTGTCATGTTTGAGACTTTAATTCCAAATGGTAATACAACATCAGTGTAGAAACCTTCTTCGTTCTTTAAATCAACTTGCAAATATTCATGAAAGGCATGTGCCATTGAGCTAAAAGACACAATATTTTTTAATACCTCCCATGCTTATGTTATTAGTGCCATTCTCTTCTTAATATTTTTTCTACATAACTCTAGACCGATGTGAGTAGACTTGAAAATCCTTTCAACTTAATGGTAGGTGTGGTTGGTTTGACCATTGACAAAAGACCTGCCAGGATTGGAAGAGACATTAAGGCATTTTCCAATTCTCTGATCCTTTCTTTTAACTTAGCATTCTTAGTTTCTAATCCATCAATAGAATCATCAAGAGCATCCCTGGTTGCTCTATGAATTTTAGAAATTTGGGACGGTCACATGTCTTTCATGTCAACCTCTGAGCGATATTTTCCCTTTTTATTTTTCTGATCACCTCTTTCTACAATCAAATTTTTAGACTCCTTATCAAAAATATCACTTTGAAAAGTGAAGGATTCCTCTTCACCAAAAGTCTCATTTGCAACAACTTCCAATAAAGAATTTTGTTGAGTTATATTTTTTGGTTGTTCCATCGTGGGAAATATTTTCTCAATATCCACCTCTAGCTCCATGTCATCTAGAGAAAATCTTTGGATGTCATTTTCTATAAGGTTGAACTCTTCCTCTTGTATTAAATTCTTCCTTTTCTTTCTCACAGTTAACTTATGTGAATTCTTGAGTTTCCCCGGGGGGGGTGGGGGGGCTATTCTCTCCCCCATCTCTTGAAATACTGTTGGAAATATTTCTAATTGGGTGAGTCATTGGAGCATTGCTCCGAGATGTGGTAGTTTTGGGAGTAACAATTAGAGATTGGGAGCTATTTTCATTGGGACCCTTTGTTTGAGTATTGAGTATTGTTTCTAAGTCACCAGCATTGTGTACCAGATCACTTTGAGTGTTCTCTTCTTCTTCATTCAAGATAGTATGGATGAATGAGTTACTGAATCCTGCTAACAGCATATGTTCCGCAAATATTTTGTTAGGTTCAAACCCCTTTATCTTTTCGGCATACTTTAAATTTACATTGTTGAAGTGATTTGCAAACTCATCGATTTTATTTATGTTTTTGAATATGAAATCTCCAATCTTCCATGGAAAGGGGATGAATTTTTTTTTAGTTTTTTCATGGAAAAAATGTAGCCAGAAGTTGTATTGCCTTGCCACCTCTGTAATGAATAATTTGTCAGATACATGATATGGGAGAAAAGAAGGATTTTCTTTGGAACATAATATCCTTATGACACTATGATTCTCCATTTGTTCTATCGTTCCTTTTTTCTCTAGAAATTTGTTAGCCTGGTTAGATATCCTTGAAGTAATCTCACCCAAAAACAACCTCTTGAAGACTGAGACAAAATCATTATAGACTTCATAAAAATACAAAGGGGTCTTATGTCTCCATAATTCCTGATACCAGAAGGTAACCGGATATGTTTCACGATTCACCCTCTTACTTGTGGTCAATTTTGGGAATTGACAACAATACACTATAGCGAATATCAGATAGGATGCCATAAATAATTTTGTATCCTTTTTATAGTGCATTAACTAGGATGATATTTCGATAGAAATCAATTTTCCCCAGTCAAAGATGGCATGTTCTTTTACTGTAAAATATAAAATATATAAAATAATGCAAGAAATGGTAGTAGTGATTTCCTAACCTGTCAACCTAGTAAACGACCATGCAATTTCTTGAAAGGGGTTTTTAAAAGAGCCAACCTAGATCTTGGTTATGTCTTCTGGAATAGACACGGGATTCTCCAAATATTCAGGCAGGAGGTCAAGGCCATTTTTATGTTTCTTCTAGAAATCTCATCAATCTTCTCCTTTGAAGGTAAGTGTCAGCTCTCGGAGCTTCAACATCTTGCGAAAGACTTGCAGTGAAAGGGAAATCGAAGAATGACCTTGGAGTTGTATAATTCTCTAGCTTGGCAAGTAATTCTCCATGCACCATGCAACACTTTTTTTACATTCAAAGACCTTAGGAACACATATTGCGCAAGAAATTTCAGATGCCTAGATTAAGTCCTTTTGTGCAGGAGGAGAGGAGTAATATGAATATGCTCTGGACCACTGAAATTTCTAGTCTTCACAACCAAAGATATTTAAAATATCACCACATAACTTTTGTTTAGATGTTGTTTCCATAGGTTGACGAGAGTATTCTTTTAGTTGGATAATAACTTGAAATGAATCTTTTCGGAGAGATGACAATAATATAACCTTTGTAAAATAATGTTTTAATGCAATTTAATGAGAAATATCCTCGTGCCCTTCAATATTAATGACAATATTTTCGAAGCCTGCATAATTAGTGTTGGCATAGGGGAAGACCCAGGGTTCAACGCTTCAACAACATACCAACAAAACCCTAACTACCGGCCCTTTCGACAACACCTGCGAAGCAGATGAAGTCTCACCCGAGGTAGAGGCAGGGGTGGTTGCAAGACTCGGGTGTCTGCAACTCTAGATGGGACACAGATCTATGATTATTACTCTTAGCAAGTACTTTAGAAAAGATCGTTCATCAGTATTTAACCCTCAAGGCACTCCGCAGCTGGTACAGGGCACCGCAACATTCACTTGGATCTAGGTTAAGTTAGCACTTAACAAAAACGAAATAGGTTTATCACTCAGCACTTTCATATATGTCAGATCTACACCCATACATCTAAGAAGCACAAAGCAAAGTGGATCTATCTAAGAGTATCATAGAAAATCACATAGCATAATCATATCAAAGAATAACACATGGAAAGAAACCAACACATTAGGTCGAAGCACCAAGCATAACACACAGAGTTACTGTGGTTCACCCCCACCCTAGAGCTACGTCCACAAAGTATTCTTCTTCTTTATTAGCTTTGGTCAATCAGGTTATAGCACAGATCTCACACTTGTACTCTGCATAGGACAGGATATATGCACGCACCTCGCCAGATCTTCCTTCCCCGAGTAGATCTAGCACAGAGCCTTCTTATAATCTGTGCACTCAACACTTACAGCACTTGCACTCAGCTCTGCAAGTCAGTCACATAATATACACAAATCCTTTACTAGCACTTAGCTTATCTTCTTCCTCTCTCTTACATTACTTAGCTACTTATACTTTACAAAATAGACCTAAAACATGGATAAACCCATGGGCTAACATCCCTTTCCCATTACATTAAGCCAAAACCCTAAAAAGGGTCCCAAAAGTGGGTCGAGATCCTGTGATCTCTGCTTTGCCTGGTGCTCCATATTTGACAGACTATCGAAGTCAAAAAATGTTCAAATATGACCAAGTGTTCCTCAAAACTTGGTCAAGGGCCAAGAGGCCCCCAATACTCACTTGTGACTCGTCCTGAGTCACTCTGGTCTAATCACCTCCGCTTCGAATGTCTCGATCTTGGCCCGAGATACTTCGACCTACTGCAGTGCAATAGCCTCTTACTCAGTGAACTCCTGGATCACTGTGTTGTTTACTGGTCCTTCCATGTGTTGTTCTACAGTGATGACAACCTGTTCAAGCTCAGATTCCTGGATCTCAACTTCAATGAACAGTTGGCATGCTTTCTCTTGGAGGGGTTGAAGTCATTGAGAGATTTCCATCACTTTACTTTGCATCATGTGTACCTGTAGTTGGGCGGTGCATTGTTCTGGAAATCGCTTCATTATTTCGACTGGGGTTAAGGCCTTCAGCTACACCTGTAGCGTATTTGCATGTTGCTTTGCTTTTTGGAGCTGCGCCTCTAATGTCTGCAATTCTAGGTTCTTTGTGAGGTTCCCATAAGTTTGGGCGCTTCTAGCACTCAGCTGCTTACACTCCAAAGCCAACGTTTTTAACCTGTCAATTGCGCTACGGGAAATTGCCTCCCTTAGATCTCTGACTTCTTGGGGAGTCTCGGGCACGATACGAAGCTCCAGATATGCGATGTGTTGCTAAAGTTGTTGGATTACTTCTTCAAGTTGTGTCACCTGTTGTGGGACACGTTCTTCAATCTTCACTTCAATGATCGTCACAGAGCAAAGTACTTTATAAACTCGTTCCTGCACGTCAAGTTGCTCTACTAGAAATTGGTCCTTGCTCTGCTGTAACTGTGCTTTATCCTCCTCCCACTTCGCTTGTAAGGAAAGATGTTCCTATTATGCCTTCCTTTGTTGTACTATAAGTGCGCTCTGTACTTGTGCCAAAGCCTACATGGCTTGCGTTGTGTCTTCTTGAGCTTGTCGAAGGCGAGCTTCGACTTTCTCGGTGATCTGGTGTAATTGAGTGGGCTCATCTCTTTTTCCTATTGTTCCCGTCATCAAGGGCATAGTAGAAATGGCTCGGTTGGACTGGACTGCCTACTGCACTTCTTGAATTTCACCCTTGAGTCGGCTTAATATCTCCTCCTGCTTCGATTCTTGCCTTTCTGTGATCTCTAGTGAGGCATCATTTAGTGCAGTGATCAAGAAGTTGAAGTCATCCTATGTGAGGGTAGTCTTAAACATAGTCCAGGTGGCCTTAGTTTTCTTCCGGGATGAGGGATTTGGTGGGGTGACCTTCATTTTCTTAGAGGGATCCTCCTCCTCTCTAGGCGGAGTAACCTCGCCTTTGTTTTTCTCAACCTATGTGCCACCTAGTTCTTCACCATCACCTCCCTGCACAGGTGATATCGAAGTAGTCTTCGTGGATGTACTATGGATATCTTGAACTTCATCATCCTTCTTAGTCTTTCTCAGTCCAGGTGTATCCAGTATAGCTTCAGGGATTTCCACATCAAATATTTCTACGGGGTCCGCTGGAACAAGGAGGTTTGCCAACCATTCCTTGGTAATCTGCTCCAAGTCTTCTTCTATCAACTTGTAGTACAACTGGAGTTGTTGTTTGTGCTCATCTGCGCGCGCTGTGATATAGGTGAAGTGGTAGTCTGCGCTGAATTTGATCAAAGGTCTAAACCTATGAAGTGTGTTTGGTGTAAGGCATGGTGTAGACTGGATTGCATTCTTTAATTGGTTGTAATAAGTGTGGAACATGACATTGGACTGCCACTGCTTGTTCATTTCGTTGGAGTACCACAGTGTACAGAACTTCGTGGCCAGTGGTTCGAAGGGTTCGATCTCCTGAAAAGTGGCACCTTCTAGTAGCTCCCAAGCGATGAAAGAGATGAGTATGAGCAACCAACTAAAGTGGAACTCATACCCTTGGTCTTGTGCTTCTCTACAGTTAAGATCGAGTTGATTTACAAGGTACTTCACCCAGTTCATTTGTAGTCCCTCCGCGCACTTTCCTGTGAGGTCAACTACAAATCCAGTCACTTGTGTGGGTCTGTTCTTGCGGACTAACTTCCCTGCAATCATCTAGAAACCGAGGCGCATTGTTGCATTCTTGATGGAGTCTATCTTGTAGCCTCACGTTCCCTTCTCTACATCGCCATATGTGTATTTTATTCGTTGGGTGAGAGCGTGATCTGCGGTCTTTCCAAGATAAAACTCCTACGGGTCAGGGCCCTACATGCTTATCCCTGTGATCTGATTGATCATAATCGGATCCACCGTGATGCGGAGATCCAACCATAAGTATCCTCCGTGGTAGTAGGAAAACAACAATCTGACGCATGCATTCACTTCCTGATGCCTCCCGAAATGCAGAATCTTCATTACATTGAGGAGGATGGGTCCATTGTCGAGGGAAAATCTTCGGGTTCCTCCTTTTTGTGATAGTTAAGTACTTGTGTCGGGCTATCATACTGTAAACTTTGCAATCTCCAAGGTTAAAATCACTAAATTTCAGCTTTGTGAGCTTATCCTGGTCAGCACGAACTGCGTGCACCCCTCTCGAGAGGTACGTAGTGACCAAAGCATAGTCAAAGTCTTTGGGTACAGTGTCTCGATTCACTGTGTCACTTAGTGGTGGGATATATCTAGGCAAGATACTTGGGATCATATTCACAGTGGCGAAGTCGTTTCCGAGCTTAGATCGTCTTTCCGAAGGTGGTCAGGATGGTCCTGCTTAAGTAGTGGAGGAGGAAGATGGCAATGCTCCCGAGGATGATGCTTGTACACCTGTAGACACTCCTCGCTCAGACATGACTCTCTCAGTCATTAAGTCAATTAAAAATTCTTCAACTTCTTTCTCAGCAGCGTTGAGCTCGTCCGACATACAAGCTTGGGTCAGCTAGCTCGGGTGCAAAAAGAATTCAGGGGATACAGTGAATAATATGGGAACAAGGCAATGATCTCAGGGTGAATTAATCTTAGGTTTCGTGTTCAAATTCTCAATTAGAAAAAATTATTCTCGGTGTGTGGTGCGATGGACTAAGTAGGGAAACTTAGCAATGGTCTTCTTACAATGGGTATGATCCTTCATTAACTCCTGTTCAACCCGTTATGGCATTTTTCAATGGTTGGATGATGAACCTTTATTGCTTTCTTACCCGTTCAGAGCGGAAGTCGAACAGATATATCAGCCCCAATGGCTATATTGCTTCATCATGGCGAAGTACTCTATGCCATTGTTCTGATATCTCGGCGAAGCTCCAATTCTGCAATTTTTCTTTCTGTGAAGTATCCTCTAGAACCTCTTGTAACCTTGCAGTATTAGCCCTTTTCTTTCTTAACTTTCTATCCTTCTTCCCAGTGAGCTTCGTCTCAGTAATTCTTTTACCATTCGGATGCTTACCTTCTGTGGTCTTAGTTTCTTCGCACTGTTGAAATTCTTTCCTAGGGTTTATGGGTAATACTTCTTCTGTATCAAAAATAGGTAACTCAATCTTATGTGGATAATCTAGTGTTCTCTTAGCCTCGACATCAGGGTTGCTAGTATTAAATATCTACGACCGGATCTTATGTTCTTCAATCAAATGTGCGACCCTTCTAGTCATAAAGTCTTTTAACTCTTGCTTCTTCTGTTCCAAAACTTCTTCTTCCTCTTTTCATCTGGCTTGTTCTCTATCAATCCAAGGTTTTCCTATGAGCATGGTAAACGGGGCATTGTCTTCAATAAATTTAATAATTTCAAAGTCTTCCTCTATCGAAGTTCCATTGACAGTCATAGGTATCTGGCCGAGCCTTCCACATAGGTTTACTAGCTTTCCTCTGAATAAACTTGTTCCTCCTAGGGAAGGGATCAAGGCAGGCTTTCCTATAGCTTCCCAAGTTCTTTCTGGCATAATGTTCACTTGTGTTTCTTCATCAAGAATACAGTCAATGTCAAAGTCCCCTATTCTTGCTTCGACTTACTCCTTTTCTTTGAAGATCTTTGGTAATCAGACATCTTTATGTTCCTTCAGTGTTTCTTTTATCCGTATTAATATTTTCTCTGATTCTTGCTGGGTTTCTGCCTTTTGGTCTTCTTGGTTCAGATTCAACCTTTCCAACTTAGAGATCATTCTAGGGAAATCCAATACATCGTGGTCCAAAGCTTTGCAACAGAGACAACTAGGTTTTCTCCTAGGGCATTCTTTAGCAAGATGTCCTGGTCTTCTGCAACTATAACAAAGAGTTAATCCTCTCTTTCTCTTCAATGATCCCCAACTCTTCTTGTATTGCACACTAGGATCATAGTGGCTAGCCTGCAAAAATTTCTTTCTAGGATCCTGCATCCACTTGTTAGTCCAAACATTCTTTCGATACATAGGTATAACATATCTATTATTATATTTATCAGATCTATTCATATCAAACTTCCTTTCATTTATTAATGCCCTAGTTTTTAAGCTAGGACAAAATCTATAAAACATACCTAGATCCATGCTCTAGAAACAAAAAATTCCACTTATCTTACTTCTACAGATCACAAAGCTTCCATATCTAAGAACTTTTGACTATTCTTACCTTTATTAGAGCACAAAGCTTACAAATCTTGCCTCTTTTCTGTAGATCTGACTTCTTTCTTTCAGAAATTTCCACTTTTACTTTTCTTAGAGCACAAAGCATTCAGATCTCGCTTCTTTTCTTCAGATCTGATCTTCCTTTCTTCAGATCTGACCTTATTCCTGTCACAAAGCTTCACAAGTCGAGTAAAAATTTGCGCACTAGGGCGACAGATATACGCACAAAGCTTCCTTTTGCACAAAGTTTCTTCTTCCTCAGTTCCCAGCAATCACAGTTTCAGGTCTCGGCAACGGAACCATTTGTGGGCACAGGGGCAGACCCAGGGTTCAACGCTTCAACAGTGCACCAACAAAACCCTAACTACCGACCCTTTCGGCAACACCTGTGAAGCAGATGAAGTCTCACCCAAGGTAGAGGCAGGGGTGGTTGCAAGACTCAGGTGTCTACAACCCTATCTAGGACATAGATCTATGATTCTTACTCTTAGCAAGTACTTTAGCAAAGATCGTTCATTACTATTTAACCCTCAAGGCACTTCGTAGGTGGTACAGAGCACCGTAACATTCACTTGGATCTAGGTTAAGTTAGCACTTAGCAACAACAAAATAGGTTTAGCACTCAACACTTTCATATATGTCAGATCTACACCCATACATCTAAGAAGCGCAAAGAAAAGTGGATCTATCTAAGAGTATCATAGCAAAGCACATAGCATAATCATATCAAATCATAACACAGGGAAAGAAACCAACACATTAGGTCAAAGAACCAAGCATAACACACAGAGTTACCATGGTTCACCCCCACCCTGGGGCTACGTCCACAAAGTCTTCTTCTTCTTTATTAGATTTGGTCAATCAGGTTACAGCACAGAGCTCATACTTGTACTCCACATAGGACAGGAGATATGCGTGCACCTCGCCAGATCCTCCTTCCCCGAGTAGATCTAGCACAGAGCCTTCTTACAATCCATGCACTCAACACTTACAGCACTTGCACTCAGCTCTGCAAGTCGGTCACATAATATACACAAAGCCTTTACTATCACTTAGCTTATCTTCTTCCTCTCTCTTACATTTCTTAGCTACTTATACTTTACAAAATAGGCCTAAAACATGGGTAAACCCATGGGCCGACATCCCTTTCCCATTACATTAACCCAAAACCCTAAAAAGGGTCCCAAAAGTGGGCCGAGATCCCATGATCTCTGCTTCGCCTGGCACTCCATCTTTGACAGACTATCGAAGTCCAAAAACGATCAAATATGACCAAGTGTTCCTCAAAACTTGGTCAAGGGCCAACAATTAGTTATTATCATTAACCACGCGTAATTCATATTGGGAAAAGAGCAAAGATGGTGGGGATGGATGAGAGCAATTTTGAATATGGAGATTTTCATGAACTCACCAACCCGGAAACCCGAGAACCCGTGGTTATGGATGATCAAAAATATGCTAAGTATTGAAAATTCGTCGGTCGGACCTGCATGCAGGAGAAATGAAATACTTAGGGGCTCGATACCTACAACAAATATGATGGTCATAATGTAGATCACAAAATTTTGGGTGCAAGGTGGAGATCGTAGAACTTGGAGAATGAAGGCTCAACCCCGCGAATCTGTGAAGTTGGAAAAAAGGCTAAGTATAATATCGCAAGGCAGTTGGTTGGACTTGTGACATAGGAAATTGGATGGGGATGAAGGTCCATCAACTCGCAAACCCACCAATTTTTGAAATACGACTAAGTATGGTAACTAGAAAGGGATAGAAGAAGGGAGAAAGGGAAAAGGGAAACAAGTGTAGGTATAGAAGAGGGAAAAGAAATGGAAAACTGAAGTTGGGAAAATAGAAAGGGAAAGGAAATTTCTGAATCAGGAATTGATCTCAACAAGATGCTACATGGGAGCATGAGGAAGCCATGCGGGAAACATACTTGCAAATTTTTGAAAATTTTGAAGAAAACCGAATGTACATTTGTACATAAGTAAATGAAGACTCCATTTTGGCAGTTGAAGTTCCTAGAGCCGTAACTCTGAGATTTTATGTCCAACCGATGTGTGGGTTGAGGGGAAAGGAGAGTTGTTGGTTGGAATTGCTATGTGATTTATTAAGTTGCAGAATTATCAAGAATTTGATGTAATGATTTTATATATGTCAATGTGTAAATTGTATGGTTATGTGCACCAAGGATGGTGCAGTTTGTGGGGGGAGGAATGTAACATCCCCATTTTCAAACCCCAAACTAGCGATGTATATTATGTATATAGTATATGGATGAGAGCCAAGTAATGTATATTGTAAATATAGTATATGGCTAAGAGCCAAGAGATGTAATATGTAAATGATGTAAATTCAATATCATGAATAAAATGTATCACCAACTACAAATGGACACAAATGGAGATTTGGGGGTTAAATATCCACAAGAGAGGGAAGGGATCCAAGGGGGAGATTTTACCCATATCTATTAAAACAAAACTCATTTCTTATTTCCTTCGAAATTTTCCTTACCATGAACCTTCCATTAGTTATTGAGTGTTCTAAAGCCCAATCATTGAATTCATGTAAGTGGGTGGGTATGAGAATCACATAGCATAGTTATTGGGAACATGGGAGCTAAGTACAATCATCTTGGGGAAGATTTCAATTCAATCAAGCGAGACAAAGAGATGAAATGTGTATGGGGAGGGGACCAGAATTATGCATTCACGTTTTTGCATGGAGAGCAGTTTTTACAATGGAGCTATAATTCTGAGTGCTTAATCTTGAAGTCAGTTGTTTTGTCCATGCTTATATGCTATTTGGAGCTATAATTTTGTGGAGGAAGAGGTTGTGTTCCTCTTCCAAGCCTCTACAAGCAGATTTGAGCGGCTTGTTTCCCACTTCTTTTCCAACTTCTTTTTCCTCCATGGGAATGGATTCTTTTTTGGTTCCTCTTGCCTTGATGAAGGTGGTTTTATTTGAACTTGTTTTGGATTTTTTTCCACTGAATCCTAGGCCTTCATGCTTGGGCCTTTTTTGAGCTACAATGGGGATCAAAATCCCTTGGTCTTCCTTGTCTATCCCTTGGCCACTACAACCCATTTGCCTCATGAGCTTAGAATCAATGCCTCCAGTGTGCTTTTCAAAATCATCAAAGTTATCTTGAGGAAGGGTCTTGGAAGGTGTGTTTACCATGCTTAAATCAATCATAGTGTTGGCTTTCTTAGTGGCAATGAAAGGGGCTTGCTTGGTCTCTTGGAAAAGTGCTTGTAGCTTCTTCAAGGCCTCTTCCTTCACTGCCAAATCCTAGAATAGTTGAGAAATCACTTCAGCAAACCTCTCCTCTTGCCAATTATCCAGTTGAGTGAATTTCTCCTCCAATTGCAAGAGATGCAATATGCTCCTGTTTAATTCTACCCTCATGGCAGTGAAAGAGTCTTAGCGTTTGGCAAGTTCTTTTTCCAGCTCATTTGCTTTAAGTCTCCAATAGTGACTTTCCTCTTGGATCTTCTTGTTGAAGTATCTCAACTCTTTAAGCTTCTCCCTCTTCAAGGTTTTTCCCATGGAAGTTGCTTCAAGGTCTCTAACAAACTTGCTTTGATACCTTATGATTTGTAAACAACAGGACTATGGCATGTTTGTACCGTCAACATGGATCTCTGTGGAAATAAATAATGTTCTTTGATGCTAATCACCAAAAAGCATACAAAATAATGGCTCTATTTCATATTTGGTTCACTACATGACTATTTGCTTCAGTAGACATACCTTTGTTCTACATAGGCTCTCCAAAATTGATCTCAAGATAAAAGTTCTCTCCGGATATCGAATGGAAGATATGTGGCAGGGTTGTAGCTATACTCCAGTGATTGAATAAGTGAATAACGGGTGAATACAACAATGTTGTAGTGTATGGTACTGGAACTAATTGAATTTTTGTGTACTCATACAAACCCATCACAAAATAATGAACACCCAACAAGAAGAAATTGCAAGATTGTTGTAGAATGCGGTTAAATAGTCAATTGACAATACACTCAACTAATCATTTAAACCAGTGAA
>JZKD02S2120183.1:19128-34902 GCA_000966675.3 Picea glauca
AAGCTCCTGTCAAGGTGACAGTGTGGGCAGGGGCTTAGACATTGTGTCTCCGAGGGCACACTAAGTGAGCAGGACTTAGCTCACGTCTGCAAGTGTGCATTAGGACGGCAACAGGCCCTAGACATATCTAGGGACTTTAACTGCTTGGTCCCAGACCAAGAACCCCAGTCATGTACTGGGGGCCCTCTTAGGGGTCTTTATTGCTTGGTCCCAGAACAAGAACCCCAGGAGTGCACTGGGGGCCCCAGATCTCGGCTAGGGACTTTGCCATCTTCCCGGAGAATGGCTCTTGTAGCTGCTTTAAATTTAACAGAATCTCAGTCAACTCCCTGAGCAACCACTCTACTCGAAACTCAACTCCATCAAACATGGAACTACCACACACTCCAATCCCTGGATCCCATATCAGAATGTGAACTGCAATGCCTCGTGAAATATACTCTTGTAACATATCAATACCATGAGTCTCCTGCAAATAACACACAGTCTCAACCCGAAACGAGTTTGTCCTCCAAGACCATACCAACCCCAACACGACCTCCACCAACTGAACATGCTGCTGCCATAGTGAGGTACTACTACAAGACCTCAACGAATCACCTACAAGTGAAGTGCTCCCCCCAATACTGAAGCTCACCGGAAAGTCAAAGTGAATTCCCCTTGCAAAGATCCACTCGTCTCCATCAGTCAAAGAAATGCCTAGCCCTGTAATTCCAAGGTCCTATGCTAGCCTCTTATAGAGACCATCACGCGGACGCTGCACTACTGTGATCATGACTGTTTGCTCAAAGTATACATAATGGATCCCCCACTCCTGGATCCTCATGCTGAAATACTTGTGAAAACTGGGCATGCTGTTAAGAAGCTGAACCTGTAAAGGTATCTCTGTAGAATCAACATCTGCCCAACCACCTCCATACTCGATCATGAGTATCAATAGGGAGAAGCTATCTCGCCACATAGAACAAGTCCCTACAAGCCCTCCGAAAACCATCCAAGAGTGAAGTATGTTGCTCTCTGGTGCAACCTGGGNCAGTCAAAGAAATGCCTAGCCCTGTAATTCCAAGGTCCTATGCTAGCCTCTTACAGAGACCATCACGCGGACGCTGCACTACTCTGATCATGACTGTTTGCTCAAAGTATACATAATGGATCCCCCACTCCTGGATCCTCATGCTGAAATACCTGTGAAAACTGGGCATGCTGTTAAGAAGCTGAACCTGTAAAGGTATCTCTGTAGAATCAACATTTGCCCAACCACCTCCATACTCGATCATGAGTATCAATAGGGAGAACCTATCTCGCCACATAGAACAAGTCCCTGCAAGCCCTCCGAAAACCATCCAAGAGTGAAGTATGTTGCTCTCTGGTGCAACCTGGGCCATCATAAGATGAAGCAACCCACTAACCAAATGGACTCTCGGATCCCATGGCAAAATTGGAAGTTTATCACTTCCAATCCCCACTAACTGCTCAGGTGTCATACTGATAACTCTCGGAAGCCCTCCATCCTCATCCCAATGAGAATCTGAATCTGTGTCACTCTCTGAGATATTTGCTATCCCATGGCCTAAGATGCTTACCATCACGCCCAAGGTCTCAACTGTCTGTCTCTGATGATCCACCCCTATCCTGTTGTATGCAATAAAGACACTCCTGTTAGGTGGTCTCGGCCTACCAACTCTCCATGTTCCCTGCCACTGTCTATCTCCCCCTATGCTGTTGTCAATGATGAAAGCATTGAGAAAAGCTAACATAAACATCTGTAACCGACTGTAGGACTGGAAAGTATAATATGCTTTGGTCAATCCCTAGGATTGGACCCAAAGCTCATCCACTGGCACCCATGGTGAATAATCGTCTAAACTCCAACTATTGAGTCCAACAATAGAGAACTCCACAAACTGTTGGTCAATCACTCTCCCTCCACCATCACTTAGATAACTGTTGCTACTGTGAAGGTGATCTCCCAGAACTATGTGCTGCCGCAAGGGAGAGGAATCTCCATGTTCCACTAAGTGTGTCTCCTACCTGCAATCCAATGCGTCCCCCTGAATCCCACTGTACATCTCTCTCATCATCATATGTCCAAGGTGTACTACCGGATCAACCTCTGTGTGGATATCAACCAATCTTGGAACACAAATGAAAGTGTCCTCGTAATTGCCCCTGGCTTTGGAATCCTCATGTGTATGTGTATGATCGACTGTCTCAGAACTACCCATGAATGGTGGCCCTTGTGACACTCGAATATCCTCCAACAATGTAACTGAGGAACATATTTGACTCTCTGCCGAGATAGATATAGTGTATCTCTGACCAATCTCCTCAAGTAGCTCATCTAATTTGGACTCTGATTCTTGAAGGGTTGTCTGTGTGCCTTCCAAGAATCCTTGTGTGCTCACCAACTCATGAGTGAGCCGGTCCACCTCCAACTCCTGCTCCCTCAGGGCCCCGCGATATATCTCACCGACCTCCAATAGGTAATCTCTGTCCATCAACAATTGTTGGTAGTCGACCCTCATCATAGTTACTCTCTCCCTGAGAGTATGAAAGTCATCCATGACAAATCCCCCATCTGAACTATCATGTGCCATCGATGCCCTCCAACAATAATCTGCCACCAATACGTGTGTATCATCCATGCATCTAGTGGCTACCATGATCATGTCCTCACTGACTCTCAACTGTCCTGTTTAGTGTCGCGACTCCTGATCACAGTCCCGCTGAGGTTCTACCTCATGCCCCTCACTGCTAGTGTCAACAATGGAATCCCCAACCACTGAATTGCCCACTGTCCACTGTGCTACTGAGTCCTCCTGTATGCCACTGCACACCATCACCAACTGCTATGTGCTACTAAGTCCTGTTGTATGCCACTGCACACCATCACCAACTGCTACCCCCATCTGAATCTCACTGTATCCTGTATGGGCAATTGTACCCTCTTGTGCGCTCACTCTGCTAATGTCATCTACACCTGGATCCCATACGGATGTGTCTAGACATGAGATATGGTCATCTCGACCCATGCAGAGTGCACCCTCATCACTGTGGATTGGTCCCGGAAGTGTGTATCCTATCAAATTGTCAGTCTCCACAACCTGATCTAAAAATGGAATCTCCAAAAGAGGTGACTCCCTCTCCCCATATTGGTAGGTATGTGTAAGGTCAACTATCTCCAAGTCATGTCTCTCTTTCTGGGTCTGCAGATCCATATGTCCTTGGTGTACAATCCTCACACAAGGCTTCTCCACCATATCAGGAATGTCACTGATATCCTCATGTGTCGTGGCTAGCATAGGTGATTGAGAAGATGAAAAATGTGGCTCACTCACAGGAAGCTCATCATTCTCCATACATGACTTCCTGAAAGCCATGTCTACACCCACCGATAGGTCATCCAACCTCCTAATATCATCATGTCTAAGTGCCAACACATAAGAATCCACACAAGTGTCACCACGATAGATGGCTCCATAGGTGCGCCCTGGCTAGCTCTCTACTGGGTCGGAAGGAATCGACCAAATTTGAACTATCACAAGAGGCCGCACAAACCCTCTCTCAAACACTTGTGCCCTCACAGGCTGAGTTATGCAATCACTGAACTGGACACTGTAATGGACGGTGAAATACCTGGATGGTATCTCCGATAGGCTAGGGTGTGTCTCTCAAGATCGAAACCAATCAAGGGTGGTGGTTTCCTCTAGAAATCCACAAAACAACAAGGGAGTATATTTCCTCCTCTGCAAATATCTCAACATCAAATCATAACATAACATAATGAATTAGGTTGCTTTACCCTTCCTTTATAGCTTCCTGAAACCCTAATTCGTTGTTGACCTTTTCCCTCCAAGTGACTTTTACTTTATTTTATTATTCCTTGATTAAATCACTTAATTNATTAATTAATTAACCATTTTACCTCTAAAAAGTGATTTATCCATCCCGATGGCTTCTCCGGCCACTGAAAGTCACTTCTCATCATCTTATCCTGTAATGCTCTTCCTCCCGATTTCGATGAGCTATTACATTAAGAGGTTTGTCCAAGTGATATGGCCATTATGACCTTCTTAGTGAATTTAATTAAGATATGACTCATAATAACTCAAAATTACGAAAATCGTCGGAATGCAGCAGAACCAAAGCCCCAATATGCGGAATGAATTTTGATGATGAACGATGCAAGTCAGGCCCAATAAAACCCCTCAATATCTCCTGAACTCTCTGTCACCCCTATCTGGCTACTCCGGTAGGCATAACACTCTGTAATGTTATAATATCCCAAAATGGGGACATTATAGAGAAGGCCTGAGACAAATATCTTGCAAGGTGAACTCGGGAAGATCAAGCCACCTACTTTCAATGGTGGGCACTGGAAAGGAGAAGAGGCCAAGACTTGGCTGTTGAAAATGAAGAAATTTTTCCAACTGCATCATTACCCCTCCCGGGTAGAAGCTAGAATTGCCACCTACCACTTGCAAGGAAAGGCAACCATTTGGTGGGATCAACTTAAGCAAGCCAAGAATCTTGATGAGAAGAGGATCTCATGGAGGCAGTTCAAAGGATATTTCCAAGAGATATTTTTCCGAGCATTACTATGAGAGAAAGATTAAAGAGTTCTTTGAACTCAAGTTGGGAACCATGACAATGGAGGAATATGAGAGGAGGTTCTTTGAGTTGTTGAAGTATGTTGACTTCATCAAGGACGAGGAGGTCAAAATCCAAAGTTTCTAAGTGGGTTACCCTCCTTCTACAGTGACAAGATACAATAATGCAACCCCAAAACTTTGGAGGAGACCATAAGGATAGTAAGGCATCTTTATGAGTAGAGCAAAGGAAGGCCAGTTTTCCAAAAGGCTTGGAATGACAAGAAGAAAGGGAAAAAAGATCAAAGGAAGAAAGGTTTTAGGCCACCCTTTTTCAGGAATAACTTCCAATTAAATCAGCCCAAAATGAACACAAGATTGTAGATTCATTTGGGAAAAATCCAAGGCAACAACCTGTTCAATGTTGGGGATGTGAGGGAAATCACTTATATAGGCATTGCCCTCACAAAGGAGAAAGAATGAGGACTGTCCACAACATTCATAAGGTTGAAACAATGGAAGACATGGGAGGAAGCATGCTAAGTATTTATGCAGCCTTAAAAAACAAGCAAGCTAAATATCAACCCCCCATGATTGAAGTAGAAGGTAAGATTGATAACCATTCCATAGCAATTTTGATTGATTCTGGAGCTAGCCATAGTTACATAAATGCTAACATTGTTGAAAGATTTCAGTTGCAAAGAAGTAAGCTTAAGAAATCTTGGTTAGTTCAGTTAGCCACGGGGGCTAAAAGGAAAATCAAAGAGTTGGTTAAAGATTGTCTGATAGACATGAATGGACTCAACACAAGGGTAGATGTAAACATCATACCATTGGGTTCATATGGCTGTCTAATTGGCATGGATTGGTTGGAAAAACACCATGCTGTCCTAGACTATTACAACAAGACAATTACATGTCTTGATGAAGAACGGTAGCAAGACAAGATTCAAGGCATTCCAAGAGCTGTAGTTGTTAGAGAGATTTTAGCCATGCAATTGAAGAAGAGTTTCAAAAAGGGATGTTAGATTTTTGCGGCCCACATGGAAGAGGCAGCCAAAGATAAAGTGGCAAACATTGGATGCCATCTGGTCTTAAAGGATTTTGAGGATGTTTTTAGAGAAATCCCAGGGTTGTCGCCAAAGGGAGACATTGTTTTCTCTATCGATTTGGTGCCAGGAGCTGCCCTAGTGTCCAAGACACCTTATAGAATGGGTACACCAGAATTGAAGGAGTTGCAGATGCAACTTGAAGAGTTGTTAAAGAAGGTGTATATACGCCCAAGTGTGTCACCTTGGGGAACCTCGATTCTTTTTGTGAAGAAGAAAGATGGAACCTTAAGGATGTGTATTGATTTCAGGCAGTTGAATAAGGTCACCATAAAGAACAAATATCCCTTGCCAATGATTGATGATTTGTTTGATCAGCTGAAAGGTGCAAGAATCTTTTCCAAGATTGACTTGAGATCATGATATCATCAGGTAAGGTTAAAGAATAAGACATCAACAAGACAACAATCAGGACAAGATATGGGCATTTTGAATTCACGGTAGTACCATTTGGACTATCAAATGCCCCAACAACCTTTATGTGTTTGATGAATGGAGTGTTCAGGGATTACCTGGACAAGTTTGTGATTGTGTTCCTAGATGACATACTTGTCTACTCTAAGTCAGAGGAGGAACATGAACAACATTTAAGAATGGTGTTGCAAGTTTTAAGAGAGCATAAACTGTATGCTAAGCTAAGTAAGTGCATCTTTTACCAAAAGAAGCACTACTTGGGGCATATAATTTCAACAGATGGGATAGCGCAGTGGATCCTGAGAAGATAGAGGCCATTAGAGGATGGCCAACCCTAAAGAATTTGACTGAGGTTAGAGCATTCGTGGGTCTTGCCGCTTATTATCGAAGATTCATAAAAAGATTTTCAAAGATTGCAAGTCCAATCACTTCTTTGTAAAAGAAGGGAGTAAAGTTCAAATGGACTTCCAAGTGTGAAGAAAGCTTTCAGCAGTTGAAGGAAATATTGACAAGTGCGCCAATATTGAAGATTGCAGATCTAGATGAAGATTTCGTTGTGTGCATCGATGCATGCAAGAAAGGGCTCGATGGAGTTCTTAGTCAAAATGATCATGTGGTATGTTATGAGTCTAGAAAAGTAAAACAACATGAAAGAAATTATGCTACCCATGATCTAGAGTTAGCAACAATTGTACATGCATTGAAAATGTGGAGGCCATTACCTTATGGGTAAGAAATTCGAGTTAAGGACAGACCACTGTGGTCTGAAGCATTTGTTTGGATAGCCAACATTAAATGCCAGACAAACTAGATGGATGGAATTTTTGAGTGAATATAACTTTGAAATTAAACATATAAAAGGTAAGGAAAATCAAGTGGTTGATGCACTCAACAGGAGAGATGATGAAGTGCATATTGCAGCCATTAGCATGTACAAGACTGATCTAAAAGATCAAATTATTGCAGCAGCAAATTCAGAGCATAATTATTTAAAAATAAAAGAGATATTAGAACAAAGTAATTTTCAGCAGAAATTTAATTCTTACGAGTTAAAAGATGAAATTCTCATGTACAAGGGCAAAGTATATGTGTCGAATTTTAGTGAGCTAAAAAATGTAATCCTGAAGGAAATGCATAATGTGCCATATGCTGGGCACCAGGATATCATAAGACAATTGCAGCAGTAAAAAGCCAATAATTTTGTTCGAGAATGAAGAAAGAAGTGGCTAATTACATAGCTATATGTCTAGAGTGCCAGAAGGTAAAGAATGAACATAGACATCAAGCAGGTTTGCTATAGCCATTGCCCATTCCAGAATGGAACTGGGAAGTTGTCGCAATAGGTTTTATTACAAAGCTGTCCTAAACAATGAAGCAACATGATTCCATCATGGTGGTGGTGGATAAATTGACTAAGACAACACATTTTATTCCAGTAAAGACTACACACAAGGCATCAAATATTGCAGAAATTTATATGAAGGACGTTGCTAGGTTACATGGAGTGCCTAAGGCAATAGTTTCAGACATAGATCCGAAGTTCACATCCAATTTTTGGAAAGGTTTGTTCAAAGGCTTTGGAACAAATTTAAATATTAGTACAACGTATCATCCAGAGTCAGATGAGCAAATAGAAAGGACGAACATGATAATTGAGGACATGCTTAGAATGTATATGATGGATCGACCATCAAAGTGGGAAGATTATATTCATTTAGTTGAATTTTCCTACAACAATGGGTATCAGGCCTTATTGAAAATGAGTCCATTTGAGGCATTGTATGGCAGAAAATATAACACACCCGTGAGTTGGGATAATCCAACAGATAGAGCAGTTGTTGGGCCAGAATTATTAAAGGAAATCGAAGAGCAGATGACAAAGATAAAGCATAATTTAAAGGCTTCCCAGCATAGGCAAAAAAGTTATGTAGACAAGTATAGAGTGTTTAGAGATTTTAAAATGGGCGAACATGTTTTTTTAAAAGTGAAGGGAAAGAAAAGTTCGCTAAGATTAGGAAGTTGCCTGAAGTTGGCAGCAAGATATTGTGTACCTTTTGAAATGTTAGAAAAGATAGGGCTAGTTGCATACATGCTAGCATTGCTTGCATCCATGGGAGTGTATAATGTATTTCATGTGTCATTATTAAAGAAATATGTACATGACCCTAACCACATAATTGATTGGATGTGATCTAGGTGGAGCACGAAGGGGATTTCCGGGTGGAACCAATACGCATCATGGACCTGAAAGTCGAAGTGCTTAGGAACAAAGCCATAGGGATGGTAAAGGTTCAATGGACCTGTTATGATCCTGAAGATGCTACATGGGAGTATGAAGAAAACATGTGGGCAGGGTACCCACAAATTTTTGACAATTTTGAAGAAGACAGAATGCAAGACTCCGTTTTGAGCAGCTAGAGTTCCGGATCCACATCTCAGAGTCCTAGCAAATTGCATTGGGGACCCTGATAAAATAATGGCTCATTCCTTGGCTTAGCTCTGATAAACAAATGGTATATCCCTTGGGTTAACCCTGATAAACCAATGGTGCATTCCTTGGGTCGACGAGTTGAGAGGAACATGAGATTATGGTTGGAACTGCTGCTGGAGTTGTTAAATTGCATAATTTTATTTCTAAGTATTGTGATGTAAATTCACATGTATGTATATCGGCATAGAGTGCACCAAGGACGACGCACAATTGTAGGGGAGGGGAGTGTAACATTCCCACTATAATTCCTAGTTTAATTAATGCTTATGTAGATATAACGTGTGGCTACGACCAAAGCGATGTAATATGCAAATTGTATTTTTATGTTTTAATAAAAAAATGTGGTGCCAGTTGCTAAGGGGACATGGACAAGAGATAGGGGTTGAATTAATCCACAAGAGAGGGGAGTGTCTAGGATAATGGCCAAGAGGGGTCCAAGGGAGAAATACCCATGTATATTAATCCATCCCATTTTCCTAAATTTGCTATTTGTATATGAACCTTTCAATTTCTGATTGAGTGTTTCCAAAGCCAATCATTGAATGCATGTAAGAGGGTGGGTGTGAGTAGTCACATATCAAAGTTATTGGGCACATGGGCACACGATTGTAGGGGAGGTGGAATGTAACATCCCCAATATAATCCCCAGTTTAATTAATGCTTATGTAGATGTAATGTGTGGCTACGACGAAAGGGATGTAATATGCAAATTGTATTTCTATGTTTTAATAATAAAATGTGATGCCAACTGCTAAGGGGACATGGACAAGAGATGGGGGATGAATTAATCCACAAGAGAGGGGAGTGTTTAGGATAATGGCGAAGAGGGGTCCAAGGGTGAAATACCCATGTATATTAATCCAACCCATTTTCCTAAATTTTCTATTTGTATATGAACCTTCCAATTTCTGATTGAGTAATCCCAAAGCCAATCATTGAATGCATGTAAGAGGGTGGGTGTGAATAGTCACATCCCAAAGTTATTGGGCACATGGGGGTTGAGTACAATCAACTTGGGGAAGAGTGTGAGTCAAGAAAGGAAAGCCAAAGAGAGGAAATTCATATGGGTGGGGAGAACAATTTTACACGGATTTTTTGTGCATGAGCAACAAGTAAAGAGAAAGAAAGAGAGCTTGGAGCTGGTGAAACCATGGAGGGCGAATTCTAGAGCAAGCTGGGGCATATGGGAGCGTATTTGGAGCTGGAAATTGAAGAACCAGGTGTTGGATTTTCCTTATTTACAGAGCATTAATGTTACTAGTGTTATTTTACTTAGTTATCATTAATATATATATATATCATGTACTGAGTAGTAGCAACATAAACAATAGACAAAAGAACACAAGAGATTTATCCTGGGAAAACCCCAAATGGGGGAAAAACCCTACAACCTTTCTTAGATAGATTCCATTCACAAAGCACGTCCAATCAGATAAACCCTAGCACAAGTGCTAGCTCAACCAAAAATACCACCCCAGCTGCAGCAACAACACCATTCAAATGTAGCGCACCTCCTTGAGGATTAGCGCACAAGAGAGAGATACCAAAAGACTGAACAAGAAGAAATTGAGTCACTGCAACAACTACGTCTCTTTCTCCAAACTTGCGCCTTGCTTCTGTGTAGCTGGGAGAGTGTGAGTGATTGTACAAATGAGCTAAGGCACCTCCTATTTATAGTCTTCCTATCCTTCTAGCTGGGCTGACTTCTTTTCTAGGAAGGTGTCTTTTCATTATACTTTATTCTTCTGGGCCGACTTCTCTTCTAGGGTATTTCCACATCTGTCCAATGGATCTCTTGCTTCCAGAATCTTCTCCGCATCTAAGAAAGATCATCTAGGAGGGAAAGATCCTCTTGTAGCTACCAAAACATCAACACTCCCTCTTAGCTAGGGAGGCATCTTTTACGATGTTTTCATCTGGTAGTCCACTGACTACTCTGCAATCTGCTAGCAGGCACATGGCTACTACAATGCCTTTGGTAGCTCGAATCATCAGGCACAATCTCTGCGATGGTAGCTCGAATCATCAGGCACAGTCTCTGCGATCAAACGGTAGCACACACGACTACATCCAAACGATCTGACAATCTTCATGACAATCAACCAGTAGCACACAACTACTACAATGTCATCCAATAGATCACAAATGCTGCCAAGTAGTACACAACTACTGTCCAGTGACACACAGTCACTGCCAGTGGAACACATCCATTGTAGTAGCACACAACTATTGTCCAGAGTCACACAACCTCACCCAATGGAACACATCCACCGAAGTAACACACAACTACTCTCTGGAGTCACACTGCCTTCGCCAGTGGAACACATCCACCGAAGTAGCACGCAACTACTGTCCGAGTCACACAACCTCCGCCAGTGGAACACATCCCACCGAAGTAGCACACAGCTACTGTCCGGAGTCACATAACCTCCTTTAGTGGAACACATCCACCGAAGTAGCACACAACTACTGTCCGGAGTCATACATCCTCCGCCAGAGTCTTACGACTACGTGTGTGATGTTTCTTCTCTCAGCAGGTCCGACAGTGCATTACCCCATCTGTCACCTCACGTCATCGATCCAAGGAACCCTTGGCCAGAGGGGTTAGTCGCATGAGAAGAAACAACACACCTCCCTCTCAACGAGGGTGAACATTCAACAACACTCCAAGCTTGTCCCTGAAGTACTCATACTTCACTCTTGATAAGGGCTTGGTGAGAATGTCCGCTATCTGCTCATTCGTGGATATGTACTGGAGCTCCACAACTCTCTGCACCATGTATTGGATGTACTGATATTTGATCTCTATATGCTTAGATCTGTCATGGAATACATGATTCTCGGTAAGCTTCACACAACTTTGATTGTCACATTGTATCAAAGTTGGCTCCAATTCTAGATCAAATATCCCTGCTAGCAACTTCCCCAGCCACACTGCTTCACGACTTGCCACGCTTGCTGCGATATACTCTGCTTTTGATGTACTAAGTGCCACTGATGTCTGCTTCCTGCTCAACCATGAGATCATGCCTGATCCCAGACTAAAACAACATTCAGAAGTACTCTTTCGATCCACTGGACTCCCTGCCCAGTCAGAATTTGTATATCCCTGCAGCTTCAAATCTTCACCCAAGACATATCTCAATCCATATCCAACCGTACCATGAAGGTACCTCAACATATGCTTGGCTGGCATCCAATGTACCTGTCTAGGTTCAACCATGTGTTGACTCAAGGTATTCACTGCAAAGCATATCTCTGGCCTGGTGTTAACCAAGTACATCAAGGATCCAATCAACTGTCTTACATCGTGGGATCCACCAAATCTGAAGACTTGTCACTCAAGAGTTTCAGATTTATCGTCATAGGTGTGGTCATGGACTTGCAGTCCATCATCTCGAATTTCTTTAGGATCTCAACAGTATATTTTCCTTCACTAAGGAAAATCTCATCTAATCTCTGCCACACTTCCAATCCTAAGAAGTAATGCATCAACCCTAGATCCTTCATCTCGAACTCTGAAGTGAGCTCCCTCTTACACCCATCAATGAGCTTCTCATCTCCTGTTAGAAATAGCCTAATAGGTCATCTACATATAGAACCAAGATCAATGGGCATCCATCCTCAACCTTATAGTAAAGGTTAGGATTTGCCTCACTCTTGGTAAATCCCAAGCTCATCAAATATCCATCTATCCTGGCATACCATGCCTTGGGTGCTTGCTTCAGCCCGTACAAGGCCTTCTTCGGTTTGCACACATGGGACTCCTTCCCATGGATCACGAAGCCTTACTTGTGGTTGTTCTATGTACTTCTTCCTCTATTACACCATTCAAAAAAGCAATCTTGATGTCCATCTGGTGTAATTTCCATCCCATTGTGGAAGCAATCGCAATGATTGATCTAATGTAAGTGTATTTTGGCTACAGGAGCAAAGGTTTCGTCATAGTCTTCTCCCTCTTTCTGGGAGAACCCTCTAGCCACAAACCTTGCTTTGTACTTCTCTATGCTGCTGTCTGCAACATGCTTGATCTTGTAGATCCATATGGAAGTCACAACTAACTTCCCTTCTAGTCTCAGAACGACCTCCCATACATCATTTTCATGATGGAATGATACTCCTCCATCATGGCATCCTTCCATTCTAGCTTCTCAGTAGCTTCTTCAAAAGTGGAAGGTTCTGAATCAATGATGTTGCTCATTAGTGCCACATAGCTGGAAAACTTATGTGGTCTCTTGTTCTCTCTAAAGGAGCCTTTGGGAGCTGCATGTCCTAAAGCTTCCTGCAAGGTGTTCCGAAGCCAAGCTGGTCTCTTCCTAGTAGCCACAACTTCTTCAGGTAGATCTACAGGTCTTTCTGACTCTACCATATGATTTTGAACTTCTGGGATGGTTTCTTCAGGTGTAGAGTCTACCATGACTGCATCTTTGGGAGCCTCTTGCTCTTTTTGGTCCTCATCTATGTGAGATTCCCTTGATCTTCTGAAGGCTTCGTCTTCGTTAAATGTTACATCCTGGCTGATCTTGATCTGTCTCTGCCCTGGAATGTAAATTCTTTAGGCCTTTGAAGTCTCACTGTATCCAACGAATGTGCCCTTCTTTCCTGAAGGTTCCAATTTCGTTCTCTTTTCCTTGGGAACATGTATAAACACTGGACAACCAAAAATCCTCAAGTGACTGACTTCTGGCTTCTTTCTAGTGAATACCTCTTTAGGTGTCTTGTTCCCGAATATCTTATGAAGGCTTCCTTTATGCACGTATACAACTGTATTGGATGCTTCTGCCCATAAGTGCATGGGTAGGCCCTGGTCATGTATCATCGCTTTTGCTGCTTCTATGATGGATCTATTCTTTCTTTCTGCAACCCCATTCTGCTGGGGGTTTTAGGGAGTTGTAAGCTCCTTCTTAATCCCCGCTTCTTGGCAAAAGTCTTTAAACTCCTTTGAGGTGTACTCATCTCCATTGTCAGATCTCAAAACTTTAATCTTCCTCTTAGAGAGATTCTCAACTAAAGCCTTGAATTCTTNACATATCTCAATCCATATCCAACCGTACCATGAAGGTACCTCAACATATGCTTGGCTGGCATCCAATGTACCTGTCTAGGTTCAACCATGTGTTGACTCAAGGTATTCACTGCAAAGCATATCTCTGGCCTGGTGTTAACCAAGTACATCAAGGATCCAATCAACTGTCTTACATCGTGGGATCCACCAAATCTGAAGACTTGTCACTCAAGAGTTTCAGATTTATCGTCATAGGTGTGGTCATGGACTTGCAGTCCATCATCTCGAATTTCTTTAGGATCTCAACAGTATATTTTCCTTCACTAAGGAAAATCTCATCTAATCTCTGCCACACTTCCAATCCTAAGAAGTAATGCATCAACCCTAGATCCTTCATCTCGAACTCTGAAGTGAGCTCCCTCTTACACCCATCAATGAGCTTCTCATCTCCTGTTAGAAATAGCCTAATAGGTCATCTACATATAGAACCAAGATCAATGGGCATCCATCCTCAACCTTATAGTAAAGGTTAGGATTTGCCTCACTCTTGGTAAATCCCAAGCTCATCAAATATCCATCTATCCTGGCATACCATGCCTTGGGTGCTTGCTTCAGCCCGTACAAGGCCTTCTTCGGTTTGCACACATGGGACTCCTTCCCATGGATCACGAAGCCTTACTTGTGGTTGTTCTATGTACTTCTTCCTCTATTACACCATTCAAAAAAGCAATCTTGATGTCCATCTGGTGTAATTTCCATCCCATTGTGGAAGCAATCGCAATGATTGATCTAATGTAAGTGTATTTTGGCTACAGGAGCAAAGGTTTCGTCATAGTCTTCTCCCTCTTTCTGGGAGAACCCTCTAGCCACAAACCTTGCTTTGTACTTCTCTATGCTGCTGTCTGCAACATGCTTGATCTTGTAGATCCATATGGAAGTCACAACTAACTTCCCTTCTAGTCTCAGAACGACCTCCCATACATCATTTTCATGATGGAATGATACTCCTCCATCATGGCATCCTTCCATTCTAGCTTCTTAGTAGCTTCTTCAAAAGTGGAAGGTTCTGAATCAGTGATGTTGCTCATTAGTGCCACATAGTTGGAAAACTTATGTGGTCTCTTGTTCTCTCTAAAGGAGCCTTTGGGAGCTGCATGTCCTTCAGCTTCCTGCAAGGTGTTCCGAAGCCAAGCTGGTCTCTTCCTGGTAGCCACAACTTCTTCAGGTAGATCTACAGGTCTTTCTGACTCTACCATATGATTTTGAACTTTTGGGATGGTTTCTTCAGGTGTAGAGTCTACCATGACTGCATCTTTGGGAGCCTCTTGCTCTCTTTGGTCCTCATCTATGTGAGATTCCTTTGATCTTCTGAAGGCTTCGTCTTCGTTAAATGTTACATCCTGGCTGATCTCGATCTGTCTCTGCCCTGGAATGTAAATTCTTTAGGCCTTCGAAGTCTCACTTTATCCAACGAATGTGCCCTTCTTTCCTGAAGGTTCCAATTTCGTTCTCTTTTCCTTGGGAACATGTATAAACACTGGACAACCAAAAATCCTCAAGTGACTGACTTTTGGCTTCTTTCTAGTGAATACCTCTTTAGGTGTCTTGTTCCCCAATATCTTATGAGGGCTTCCTTTATGCACGTATACAATTGTATTGGATGCTTCTGCCCATAAGTGCATGGGTAGGCCCTGGTCATGTATCATCGCTTTTGTTGCTTCTATGATGGATCTATTCTTTCTTTCTGCAACCCCATTCTGCTGGGGGTTTTAGGGAGTTGTAAGCTCCTTCTTAATGCCCGCTTCTTGGCAAAAGTCTTTAAACTCCTTTGAGGTGTACTCATCTCCATTGTCAGATCTCAAAACTTTAATCTTCCTCTTAGAGAGATTCTCAACTAAAGCCTTGAATTCTTGAAACTTGTTAAAGACTTCATCTTTAGCTTTCAAGAAGTAGATCCATGTCTTCTTGGAATAGTCATCTCTGAACAACACGTAGTATACAGAGTTGCCAAGTGATGGCACCGTCATTTGTCCGCATACATCGGAGTGTATGATGTCCAAAATACCTTTGGATTTGCTATCACTGCTTGTAAAGCTTCCCTTGACATTCTTGCCAAGTGCACAACTTTTGCATACTTCGTCATGGTCTATCTGGATTTCTGGAAGA
>JZKD02S2120205.1:0-22850 GCA_000966675.3 Picea glauca
GAAGAAACAGTTGCAGCAATTGTTGGTGTAGGGAGTAATTTGACCAAGAACCTCACCTTGTGGGTCACCTATCATCATCATAACCAAGAAGTATGGGACTTGGTGAATGTGTATTGAATATAGATATTTGAACAAGATTACACTCAATAATCGATACCCAATGCCCAGGATGATTTGTTGGACCGATTGCAACATGTCAAGTACTTAAAAAAGTGGGCTCTCAAATCGAGATACCACTAGATATGTGTCAAAGAAGAAGACACTTAGGAGACTGCCTTCAAGACAAGGAAAGTTTTGTATGAATGGTTGGTCATGTCTTTTGGTTTATGTAATGCACCAACTACATTTATGAGATTGAAGAATGACGCATTGCACCCATATTTAGATCCATTTATTATAGTGTATTTGGATGATATATTGTTTTATACCTATACTTAGAAGGAGCACATGTCACATCTCATGCGGGTGTTAGAGATTCTGGAAAAGCACCTGTTACTGGCTAACCTTAAGAAATGTGAGTTTTCTCAGTAGACATTAGTTTGTTTGGGATATGTTATTGGTCGAGGGTAGATCAATACAAATCCCACACATATGGAGGCCATCATAAAATGGCAAGTTCCTACTAATTTAAATGAAGTTATGAGCTTTGTTAGGACAACACAATACCTACAAAAGTTCATAACATATTTTTTAGTGGTAGTTGCACCACTTCATGCCATAACATCCATTGGTAAAAGTTCCCAGTGGGGAAAGTATTCGAAAAAATATTTCAAAAAGTTGAAACAAAAGATTAGTTAAGCACTAATTCTCACATAGCATAACTTGAAGAATCCCTTCGAAGAAAAGACAGATGCAAGTGAGTATGTTGTGGGTGAATTTTTTATGTGAGGTAAGCCTATATGCTATCATTCTAATTTTTTTCATGGGGGAGTATTAAACTACCCTACCTATCATAAGGAACTTTATTCCATGGTTCAATTTTTTAAGAAGTTGAAGCACTATTGGATGGGAAAGGAAACCATTATCCTCACTGATCATCGACCATTACAATATTTACATACCTAGAGTAAGCTTCAACAAACTAGACATTACAAGTGGATGGGGTTTCTATAGCAATTTAATATAATCATAAAGTATAAGAAGGAAATAACTAATAAATTGGCATACATGCTTTCAAGGCCACCCATATCCAATATTACATCTCTGGGAACTCTTATGCACATGGAGTCTTTTACCCATTATACATATAAGGAGGCATACACAGAGGATGAGTGCTTCAAGGAGGTGTTTTAGTAGCTACAGGGAAAACTTCATGTGGAATAATGTGACAGTAAGGCTGACTGTCATATCCAAAATGGGTTACTCTACAAGCTAGACAAGCTATGTGTTCCTAAAAGTGAAAGATTCCATCTTACCAAAGAGGCTCACACCTCCAAAGTTGTTGGACATTTTGGTGTTGGGAAGACAATTGCTAAATTACATAGGTATGTGTACTGGACCAAAATGAAAGAATGTAGCATGGTATATTAAAGGATGCATACTTTTTTGCTCCAGCGAGCCCTGTAATAGAAAGTAAGGTCTATACCATCCCTTACATGTACCCCTCGACCTTGGGAAAACATTTCCATGGATTTTGTGGGAGGTTTACCAAAACATAGGAAGGGGCATGACTATTTGTTTGTGGTAGTTGATAGGTTCAGCAAGGTATGAATTCTTATGCCTTGTAAACATATCATCAAAGGAAAAGAGGCATCAAACATGTTATTTGAATAGGTTTGGGTGCACTTTGGGATACCAAGGATCATCATCTTAAACATGGATGCCATATTTCTCAATACATTTTGGGCTACACTTTGGGAGAATATGGACACTAAGTTGAATATATATACAACATTCCATCCATGGACAGATGGGTAGACAGAAGTAGTCAACACTACTTTGTTGCAGCTTTTGAGGGGTTACATTCAGAAGCATCCGAAGACCTGGGATGAAAATACGATCTATATTCAACACTCTTATAATAGATAAATCCACACTTATACTAGTAAGTTCCATTTTGAAACTTTCTTTGGGTATTTTCCACCTTCTCCATTGAATGTTATTTATGGACATTAAGGAGGAGTGAGAGAAAACATCATAGGAGAGATGTTGAGAGAAGAGAAATTTGTTGAAAATATTAGACAGATCCATTTTCAAGTACAGGAGGTGTTGCATAAGTCATAGAAAAAATATAAGGCTAGACATGATCAACATAGAACCGATAGTTCATTTAAAGTGGGAGACAAATTTTGGTTACAACTGAATAAGGAAAGACTACAAGGTCCTATTCATAATATCAAGGCACTGTGGTATGGTCCTTTTGAGGTATTGGAGAAGGTGGGAGATAAATCCTATAGACTTTCTCTACCCCCATAAATGTGCATTTACTCAGTGGTGAATGTGGAGAATTTAAAACTATATGATCCTTCCATGTTGGATCGGGAGGAAGAGCAGGTCCTACCTACGATAGAGGACTTAGCATCAATTGCTCAAGAAAATTTGGAAAAAGACACATTTTTGTAAAAGAAGTCCAGAACTACAAGACAAGTCCAGCATGACCTTTGGTAGATTGGGTTTAAAGGAAAACTTCCATGCAAAGAAAAATGGTACTCTAGAGAGAAGGTAGAGGAAAAATTTCCTCACCTCATTTAGTAATTATTTTGGGGACCAAAATCCTCCCTAAATGGGTAGGTATGATCTAGATTGGATCATTATGTAATTTTTCATCTATAGTGGTACTTTCTAGGTGGAAAACATTGGAGGAATCATCTTGCAGATCCTTTATAGTGGCATGTCCCAATTCAGAAAATTGGGGTCCATAACCTTCTAGAGCCATTTTGAGGCATTAAATGACTTTTTTGGCGGTTACCATGTCCGAAACTAGTACAAAGACCCTTAATGGTGTTCAACACTCTAATACATTTCCAATGGTTTGAAAAACACATCAATTTAATATCGTATGAAAAAATTATGTCTCTCGCAAGTTGACTTACCTTGTTGACCACCATGGTACAAGAGGATGTCACATCAACCCCCATTACTCAAACTTGTTGGTTTAGCCACATGTGGATCTTCAAGAAAATTCTAGAAGGTCCAAACCTTATCACTATTGAAGGGTTAATAAATTCAAAACCCTAACCCTAGATGGTTATCAGGTTATGTTAAATATTGAGCTACTAGGAGGAGAAATTATTTCATTCTTTAACATTGTACTAGTTCCATAGTTGAGAAGAGAAACTAGGAGTAGTATTTTGAGAGCTTAACAGAGGAGGTAGGAGATTTTGTAGAAATTGTTCAAGCCACAATGTCAAAGGAAACTCCATAGTGAGTCCTCCTTTCTTTGTTTTTGTTATTCATAACTAAAGAAAAGAGTGCAGAGCATAGACCTTACCTTCTAATTGGGATTTCTCTCAGATTGGGTTTCCTAGGATATATCTTTTGTTCATTTATATGGATGGTGTGTATATTTTCATGTTCTTTCATTTTTTTATTTCGTTATTTTCATAAATATGAGTAATAAGCTAGTAATAACTAATCTGAGATCTAAGGAAATAAATTACATAATCTAAAACTTCAAAATAGTATAAGATGTTTTGTGACGAACTATTCGAGTGGAATATCCATGGCAGTTTATAGATCAATTTTTCATAAGTATACTTCAATAGTTACATGAGGAATAATGTAAGGTACCAGATCTATTAAAATAGCATAAAACAAAAATATTGCGGAGAAAAACAGCGAAACAACACAATATATGAAACCATAGCACCAAAGTAATACCTTTCTTGATAGGAAACAATGTTCACTTCCATCTTCGAGGGGGAAACCTCTAGCAGAGCAGCACTCAATTACAATAATTCTCAATACAAAAAATTATCATGCCCTTAACTCCTATTTATACTAAATCTATCTGCCAAAAGAACAATCCAGAGGAATATCTTCTAGAAGTGGAAGCTTCTATTAGGTCTTCTTACATTTGACTTGTTCTTCCTTATTACTAGGCCTTATTAATATTGGCCTTTATTACATAAAAAATATATTATTCTACCTACGTGAGGGGTTAGGGAGGTTAGTTCCCTAACATGCCCTCCCCCTTAAAAAATAGCCTTTTCCTCAAGGCTTGAGATGAGGAAATTGTTACAAAATGGTAGTTGGCTCCCAGGTGGCATCCGCTGGAGTTGTATATTTCCAATATACTAACACTTCCTTGATGGTGCGCTGACGGAGATGATGCTCACATTGATCCAGGACTTTTTTTGGACCAAATGGATCCTTCTTCATCCAACTTGGGAAGACTAGTTTGATTTTGGAACTTCGTTCCAATCACCTTCTTTAAGTAGGAGACATGAAAAACAGGATGGAGCTTAGAATGACTGGGAAAATATAATTGATAGGCCACATGTCCCACGCGCTTGAGAACTGTATAAGGACCATAAAATTTGGGCACCATTTCTTGACAATGGTAAACCTTGATTGAGGTCTGCTTATAAGGTTGCAGTCGAAGAAACACCTGGTCCCCTTCAGCAAATTGAAATTGTGGGAGACCTTGATCTGCTTGTTGCTTCATGCGATTTTGAGCCATGACCAAATTCTCTTTGAGGGTATGTAGAATATCCTCTCGAACTGTATGAGTTTTTCAACCGCCTGGACCTTCGAGACACCAGACATGTATGAGATAACTCAAGGTGGATTTTCTCCATATAGTACTTCAAAAGGATTCATGCGAGTAGTTGTATGGTAAGAAGTGTTGTACCACCATTCAACTAGGGGTAATCATTAAGCCCATTGATTTTTCCTCTCAGATGAAAAACACATCAAATATGATTCTAAACACTTGTTGACAACTTTAATATGTCCATCATTATGGGGATGATAGGTTGTGTTGAGATGCAATTGGGTGCCCTATAGCTTGAACAATTCTTGCCAAATATTTTTGGTGAAAGTGGGATCTTGGTCAGAGACAATGGAATGAGGCATGCCATGAATCTTGAAGATATGATCCATGAAATATTGAGCCACTATGAATGCAGTGAATGTGTGTTGAAGAGCACAAAAATGAGAATATTTGGAAAGACGATCAACGACCACCACGATGATGGGTTTATTTCCCGATTAGGTAAGATGTAAATGAAATCCATAAAAATATCCCTCCAAATAGTTGGTGTAATTGGAATAAGTTGTAGTGTGCCATGTGGTTTTACTATCTCTCCCTTGTTGCATTGATAGACATCACATTCCACCCCAAAGGTGTGGACGTCCTGATTCATACCATCCCAGGGGAAAAAAAAAATGTTTGAACCTATCATAGATTTTGGTAAACCCTGAATGCCAAGTTGTGGGTGTAGCATGAAGCTCATAAAGCACCATCGATTTAATTTGCAACTGTTTTCTTAAATACATACGACCTTTGTAGTGAAGCTCATCATTATGCCAAGAGTACTATGGAGAAATTGGATAATTGTCTTGCAATTGTTGGATAAGATGTGACAGTTTGGGATCTTGCAATCATTCCTGGTGAACAACTTGGAGCCAATCTAGTATAATGAAGGACAGAGAAAAAAGGGACCCTTCATCTTCATATTTCCTTGAAATATCATTTGCAACCACATTATCTTTTCCTTTATTTTAAATGATCTCATAATCATATCCAAATAGCTTGGTCACCCATTTTTGTTGCTCTGGGGATAAAAGTCTTGCTCTAGAAAATACTTGAGGCTCTGATAATCTGTCTTAATTTGCTTCACCCCAATAGATAAGGGCGCTAGAGATACACAACATACAAAATAGCCATCATTTCATTTTCATATATTGATTGGCCCAAATGGGCTCCGACAATTCTTTGCTAGAGAAGACCAGAGTCTGGCCATCTTGCATAAGGACAACGCCAATTCCTTTCCCTGAAGCATCACATTCCAGGACAAAGGTCTTTCTAAAGTTAGGAAGGGACAAGACACGAGTAGTGCACATAGCCTCTTTCAAGTATTGGATGGAGTGATAAGTTGTTGGATTCCAAATGAAAGCATTATTTTTAATGAGAGCAGTGAGAGGCGCCACAATTTTTCCATAATTCTTAACAAACTTGTGATAATAGTCTGTTAAACCAAGAAAACCACGCAAGCTATTATATTCTTGGGACAAGGTCAATCCTTTGTATCTTCAATTTTCTTACTATCTACCCTGACACCATCCTTGCCAACAATATGACCCAAGTACTCAACTTTCGAGGCTATAAAAGCACATTTATATTGTTTGAGGAAAACTTGGTGCTGAGAGAGTTTATGAAGAAATTTATCCACATGGGAAAGATGGGTTGTCCATGTTTTACTATACATGAGAATATCATCAAAGAAAACTAAGACAAAATGACGAAGAAAAGGACAGAAGACATGATTCATGAGGCTCTCGAAAGTGGAGGGATCATTACACAAGACAAAGGGCATGACCAAGAACTCATAGTGGCCCTCATGATTTTGAAAGGTAGTCTTAGGAATGTCTTCCTCTTTCATACGTATCTGGCGGTAGCCAGAACGAAGATCGATTTTAGTAAAGAATTGGTCACCACTTAATTCATCAAAGAGATCATCAATGAAAGGTATGGGAAATTTGTCTTTGATGGTGAGTTTGTTGAGGGTGTGAAATTCAAGACACATGTGCCAAGAGCCTTCTTTATTATCTACCATGACCACAGGAGAAGAGTAGGGGTTGGTACCAAGATAGATAACACCCGCGGCAAGCAATTCTTGAATAATTTTCTCAATTTCATTTTTCTAGGAAAAGGGATGACAATACGAGCGAACAGTGGGAGGAAGGTTGTCGGGGACTAGGGGAATGGAATGAACATGAACACCATAGGAAGTGGGAAGTCCATGGGGAGTGAAAAAAATATCTTGATGTTTGGAGATGATGGCTTGGAGGTCAGGATGCACATAGGGTGTCTCAGTGGCGTGAATGGAATGGAGTTATGCAATAATGTCAGAATGACCTCCCTTGAGGAGATTTTCCATGAGATGGGAACTGATGATTTCAATAGAGATGAAATTTATTCCTTGGAACTTATATTGTTGTCCCTCCTGGCTAAATTGCATGGTTAATTCCTTAAAATCCATGAGGATGGGACCAAGATTTTGTAACCATTTTGCACCAAGCAAAATGTCACAACCACCCATGTCAATAGAAAACATATGATATTTCATGTTGTACTGACCAATTTATAGATGCACATTTTCACAATTCCCCCCACATTTCATGGAAACTCCATTGGAAATCATGATGTGAAATTTTTTGAGTGCACGGATATAACAATTAGTTTCTTGGGCAATGCGGTGATGAATAAAATTATGGGTGTTTCCACTGTCAATGAGGATGATGACCTTTCAATTCTTAATGTAACCAATTAGCTTGAGGGTTTGGGGAGCATAGAATCCAATTAGAGCATTCAATGAAATGACTCGTTCAACTTTTGGGGGGTCCAAGGGTAGAGTAATATCAGTTGGCTTTGGTAACTCGACCATAGGGGGGCCTCCACCATTTCTTCTAAAACATCCTCAAAGATGGCCATAAAAAGCTTGCGTTCCTTACACTTGTGACCCGTAAAATATTTGTCATCGCAATTATAACAACGGCCCTTGAGTTGGCGTTCAGGAATTTCTGCACGGGTCAATTTTTGGATCTTCAGTGGAGTGTAAGGAGGGGCTGGAGTGGTGGGTTTAGGGTAGGAAAGAAAGGATGGTTTTTTGGTTTGAGAAGAGACAACTTGTTGTGCTTCCTTGCCTATTTTAGTAGCTTCCACCCAACTCTGAGGGCGATCCATGAGTACATGGGCAAACATCTCATCCTTGAGGCCACTTATAAAGCATTCCTAGAAAAAAGCATCAGACATGCCCTCCGTGCAGAAATCCAAGCATTCAAAAGCAACTGTAAAGTCTTCCACTATGCCAGATTGTTTCAACTTGGTCAAACGACCTAAATGGTGTGTCTCAGTGTCAAAGCATTCATAAATCTATGCAACAAATTGTGTCCAAGCCACATACCCTTGGCGGGCATTTTTCCAACGATCTGTATCTAGATGGAGAACACCATACCGAAGTTTGGCCAGCTCATCATTAATGTTGTACAAAGAGAAATAGTGTTCCATTTGAGTGACCTAAACTATGGGATCCAAGCCATCAAATTTTTTCACCTTCACACGAGGGGGACGCAGGTTCCGCTGAAAGTGGTTGGAAGGAAAAGATGTGGATTTGGAGGATTCAAGACCTTCAGGTTTATAAGGTGTGGAAGAAGAAAAGGGATCTGGGGTGGGCTTAAACAAAGTGGTCAAATTGTTCACTGCGTCCTGGGATTGTTAACACATGGAGGTCAATTGAGTGATGGATGTGGGAAGTGATTTGAGTGGAGCAAGACGAGAGTTGAAGTTAGCAATACTGGAAGTAATGGAAGAAATATCAATCTAGGTTATCTCCTTAGCTTTTTCCAAGGCAGTGAGATGTTGTTCCCAATCTTAGTTGTGGGTGTGGGCCATGGGCATGGAACATGGGGGAATTGGAACCGCATAGAAATGGGTTACTAGTGAATGGTACCACTACAATCAGTGCAAAGAGAGGAATGCAATGGGATAGGTGCCAAATAGGGGTGTCAAGAAGGGGTCGAATCCACGGAATATATATATATATATTGAAAAATGATAGGTATGACTGTAATCAGGGCTAAGATAGGAATCTAATGGGATAGTTCTCAAATCACGGTGCAGGCAGGATCCAAGATTTTTTTTTTACTCTTGCGGAGTTATACTCTGATCGGAACAATATTGCAGTGACAAAATGGAAAAATTCTTAATAGGAAGAAATGTGTAGGAATTTTTCAACACGAATGCAAGAGGCAAGGTTGCAGGGCAGTATATCTTGTTTCTTCTATTTCTTCTCTCTTTTCATCCCAAGGGTTAGGGTGTTTAATGTTTCTACAGACAAGGGTTTTCCTTGTGTTATAGCTCTTTGATATATGTGCAAGGTCGAACAATAGTACTCAGCCCAATATATCATGGAACCAACTAAGTAGGCTAGATTGTACCCTTATTCGTACTACCCAATTACCCAGGTAGAAGACAGTATCTTCATGAGTGTTTTTCTCGATGGAACTATAGTATTCAGGCGGTCGATCGGTTTATCTACGGAGGGCTTCAATATATCTAGGTCGATCCGTATACAGGTGTTTTTTGATGTGCTACCACTCGAAGGGGTACCAATAGGGGTTACAAGGGTGGCCAACAATGTGCGCTTAAGTACCACTTGTAGTTCATGCATGTATGCTTCCTTGATCGTGGATTTATGTGTTGAACTATAGATCTATGTAGCTTTAATACGTTGGAATACATCTCTACCCTAAAAACAAATAACCCACAATTTTTTGTCAAAGAAAGTGCTATGATACCACTTGTACGATACGAGATCTATTAGAATAGAAGAAAATAGAAATACTACAGAGAATAACAGTGGAACAACACAATATATGAAACCAGAGATCCAAAGTAATACCTTTATTTGTAGGAAACAATGTTCACTTGCCTCTTCGAGGGGGAAACCTCCAGCAAGAAACTCTCAATTATAATAATTCTCAAGAAAAAAACTTCTCATGCCCTCGACTCCTATTTATAATAAATCTATCTACCAAAAGAACAATCTAGAGGAATATCTTCTAGAAGTGGATGCTTCTATTAGGTCTTCTTACATTTGACTTATTCTTACTTATTACTAGGCCTTATTAATATTGGCCTTTATTACATGGAAAATATATTATTCTACCTACGTGAGGGGTTAGGGAGGTTAGGTCTCTAACAAATAAGTTGAATAAAAATAAAGTGGCAATGTTAAATGATGAAAAATGTGAATAATGAGAATGTAATCAGTTACAAATAGTTTACGTTTTGATCAATCCCAATCTATCTTCTTCTGGGTTTTTTATAGTCACCCCTGCGAGTTTTTCCATCTTTCGACATCGATCATATGAAAAGGGAGGTTGAAATCGTATACCATTCAAATATTTAACTCAAGATATTACAGTAAACATCATACCCTATCTCTTGATTACCAATATTAATATTAGCTTTCTCCATCATGAGTGAGGCTTATGAAAAATGGATTTTGAAGCCCCAAGAAATTTTCAAGGAATCTATTTTTATTGCCTCTTTCAATAGGTTTAATAGGAACTACTTGAGGGAATGATTCATCCCATGGAACTCCCACATAATTATCAAATCTTACTAAAACATATGTGGGTGGTTCTGGGAGTAAAATTCTAGGGTTGTACATAATTTTTTATGCAACTCTAATAGTACCATTAATAAGTTTTGCAATATTCCATATATTTGATGCAAGCATCACCCTAGCTCCAACTGTGTTAAGTAACTCAAGTTCCAATTCTTCCTCATTTATTTATATTGAGTAGTTGGTTTTTCCTATTGTAGTAACATAACTGACCTACCAACAAAAGGAATGTTAGCATTTTCTGGGAAAGCCTGGCAAAGTCTCAAATCAATTTTTTGTTAATAGATTTCTTCCAATGTTGAAACACTAAAAGCAATGCATGTACACAAAAATCAATGCATGTAGTTCATATAAATACCACAATATACAATTAAAGTCAATCTAAAATAGGCATACATTGAAATCAATGCATCATATTAATCTAATTACATTGAAATTAATTCATCTACTTCAACCTCTATTAACCTACATGATATGTCACCCTACTTAAGTCAATCAAATCTCTACACAGGGATTAGAAATTGGCATATACATTGAAATCAATGCATCTAATGAATGAGTTCCATATATATTTTTCAATACTTTCGTATGCATATACAATTTTATCCATAACAGGTGGCAATTGTCCCAAATTAACAACCAATATAACTGACCTTCCATCAAAAGGAATCTTAGCATTTTCTGGGAAAGCCTAGCAAAGTCTCAAATCATTTTTTGTTAACAAATTTCTTCTAATGTTGAAACACTAAAAGCAATGCATGTACAGAGAAATCAATGCATGTAGTCCATATAAATACCACAATATACAATTAAAGTCAATGTGAAATCAGCATACATTGAAATCAATGCATCCCATTAATCTAATTACACTAAAATTAATGCATCCACTTCTACATTAATCTACATGATATATCACCCTACTTTAGTAAATCAAATCTCTACACAGGGATTAGAAGTTGACATGTACATCGAAGTCAATGCCTCTGATTAATATAATTACATGAAAACAACTTCTTAAAATATTTTTGCAATTTATTGTGAAATACAACCCTTTTGTCCACATTCATTATAACTAGTGATGATACATGGCTGCACAACTGTTATTTGCATTTTGTGTAGTCTTAATTTTTTTTAAATATTTTGACTAATTGTTTTTCTTTCGACTCCCATAAAAATTGCATTAAGTGTTTCATATATTAAAATTCTTAATATTTTTATGCATGACCATTTAAATTATAGATCATTAATAAATAAATAAAAATTATTTAAAAAAATCAAATATCCTACCTTAATTAAAAATGTTAATTGTAATGTGTAAATGCATTAAAATTTCTTTCAAATGGTTTTATAATAAATACATTTGAATGGTGTAAAAACGTAATTTTATAAATATTCTTTTAAAATATGAATCAACTTTTATAAATATAATATAGTGATCGAAATAGTTTTATAATGATTAGTGTAAAAACCTGATTTTCAAAAGAGTTTTAACTCAACCGTAAGCTTAGGATTATTTTTATAGTTTAAATTTAATTTGTGTGATTTGATATGAAAGAGTTTTGTTATATGGGTTGAATTGTCACAAAGAAGAGATATTAAACTTGAGAGTGCATCTTTCCACTAAATTGAAATTATGTGTATGTCTTTCGTTTTTTTCTTAGGTTCAATGTATTTTCTAAGATAACTTCTCTCAATTATCACTTTTCGAGTAAGTATTCTTGACATTGTCATTTTATTAGTAAACACAATTAATATTTTATGCTTCATATAAGTATAAATACAAATTAAAATAGTGAAATATAAACACATTTTTCATTGTTTCAATAACATATAAAAACACATTAAAAGTGATTAAATATCCATATTTTTATGAAACCATTTAATCATCATCATATTAGTGTGTTTTGAAGGAACTAATAGATTTTGAGTTGAAAACTAATAGAAAATCTTAAAATCCAAATGTATTGAATTGATGCAAAAGTTTAAAAACATATCATAATAATAGATCTATCCATCCCATTAAACATATTTGACAACGACTCGTGCAATTGTATTATACAGTGATTTAAAACTTTAATTTGAAGTGAAAATCCTTAAAATCTATGTTTACATATCGATTAGCATTTGAATTGATTATGATCTATTTCATTTCCATCCAACAACCTCAAGGTTTGGGTATCCCCATCGAACGTCCTCCACTCTATCGTATCCAAATTCAAGAATATCATCTTCAATCCCAGCCTCCTTCGAATCCTCCACTCTATCGTATCCAAATTCAAGAATATCATCTTCAATCCCAGCTTCCTTGGAATAATTTTGACGGTGTGTTTTCCATCGTAGGTTGTTATTCCCCTAATTTGATGGAATTGTAAGAAACATTGCTCATTTTTCCTTCATTGTTTGGATTAGGCAATTCCCTCAATTTTTTAGCTCCTAATTTCGATTTTTTGTATGGATAATTGTTTTATATGGTTTGTGTGTGTGTGATGGAGTCGACTTACATATGATTGTTCAAAGTGTAATTGAGCGAACTTGTATTTTTTTTATTATTTTTTAATGCAACATTATGTACGTAGGTGACAACATGTCCCTCATACCAGGCTATAGAGCACCTCTTGATGCAGAAATACAAAATATATATATATATTAAAAGTATATACAAATAAAATATAAATTAAAATGTTAAAGTGTCACAATGACTTGTTGAGTCACTGAAAACAGGTTATGTTATTTCTCCACCACGAGTCACATTTTTTTATGGCATACATGTATTTGTACTTGTATACACTTGTGTTTGAGAAAATTAATTAGAATAAGAAGCAAGTTTTAAGTGATTTTAATAAAATAGATAAGAATCCACACTCATATTATTAATGAAAGAGTAATTTTGTAACATGGTATGATATTTCTATTTATCACATCAAAAATATTCATTAAAAAATTAAAATTATTAAATAAAAGTAATAATAATAATAATAAAATCATTAAAAAATAAATTTAATTTTAAATAGATATTATGAAATAAAATAAATTTAATAATATAAAATAACTTAAAATAACATATATTTAACTTATAAAATTCAAACAAAATAAAAAATAAAACTTTTATTAAAAAACAAAAAGAATAATATATAAAGTAAAAGAATCTTACTTTTACAAAATTTAAATACTAATAGGGGAAAATACACTTCAATTAACTTATCACGTTTCCCGTCCATGCTATAACTAGACCCATGTTTGGGTTATTTAACATATTTAAATACTAATAGGAGAAAATACACCTCAATTAACTTATCACATTTTCCTTCCATGCTAGACCCATGTTTGGGTTCTTTAACATTCAAGGGTTTTAGAATTTTGTTAAATAGTTTCTGTCAAATTTTTATATTTATAATTCATGTTCTTCCTTTTTGTAAACTCGTGAATGAAGTTAATGATATCAAATTGTGTATCCTTATTGTAGGAAAGTATTTAGAAAGAGACGAGATAAGAGGTTATAAAAACTATTTCAAAATATCAAATAGAAAGTATCAAATTATTTTTTATTTTTTATTTTTTATTTTTTATTTGAAAGATTTTTTTTTTAAATAAAATTTTGAATTAAATGAACTTTTCAATATATATAGTTTTGAAGTTATTACAAAATACTTATTAGTGGGGAAGATAACGATAATTCTTCACAACCATCTAAACTACACCTATTTAACATCAAAACATGTATTATTATAGTTGTTATTCATTTTAAAGTCTAAATAACACATTCAATAAAAGAAAAGAAAAAAGCATATTTAAATTATAATTAATTAATTAATTATTATATTTATAGAAGAAAGAAAAATAAAATATAAAAAAAGTATTTTAGAAAATGAATTTATCAAATGAACTTTCCAATACATATAGGCTTGAAGTCATTACAACATATTCATTATGGGAATTGAACCTGAGTGGGGAGGATAACAATAATTCCTCACAACCATCCAAGCTACAACAAATTGAGATCAAATCATTTATTATTATAGTTGTTATTCATTTTAAAGTCTAAATAACACATTCAATAAAACAAAAAAACAAAAAAAACATATTTAAATTATAATTAATTAATTAATTATTATATTTATAGAAGAAAGAAAAATAAAATATAAAATTTTTATTTTAGAAAATGAATTTCCTTTGATAAACTATATTTATTTCAATTTGTTTACCATCAAACCTATTTGAATGGGGGGCTCTGCAACTGGGCGGGAAAACAAGGATGGATTCATTCCATCAATGGCGGACCATCGACTACTGGGGAGGCGTAAGTTTGGACTATCGCTATACTTGGCGTTGAATGGTTGACAAGGATTCTACTAGCCTTCGCTGGGTAGTATACTTTTATATGTTAAGTTGGAGATTAGCCTGGTTATACTCTTAGTGGCTTTTCTTTTTAGTTTTCTCCATTATAGTTCTGGCTATCCTCCTTGGATGTTTACCGGTGGTTGAAGTGATATTATATTTTAGGACTAGTTTAGTGGAACCCAGGCCCAAGTTTGAATGCATTTATTTCATGTCTAGGAAAATGAACCGTGTTTAAAACAAAGTTTAGTGTTAAACAGGTGGTGCTCTTATGTTAAGCCAAGCTGGTGATGACATAGGATAAAACGTCATGTCACTAATGAGCACAGAGGACGAGGTCGAATGGAGTCAAGATGGTCTTTTCACTAAGGTGGATTCATTGGGGGGTGTAGCTGGCTCATTAATCCACTCATCACCTAAATTGTACACGACACCTAGGTTTAATATTTTGAAACAATCATCTGCTCAGGGAATTACCTTCACCCAAGCTGTGGATATTTCCACTATTCCTTTTACCTTTTCCCCTACTACTCAGGGCCAGATTTCGCCAGTTGAAGGGTTACAGACAGTTCAGGATCGACAGTTGGGTGATATAGGTGGGGTTTCATTGGATAGCCTGCGAGAATCCCACAAAAGTCCAAACCCGACTGGAGTCAGACGGAAAGTGTGGAAGGATAACAGGAAGGCTCGAAAAATGGCGTTGGGTTCAGATGTGGGCCTCAAAGAGACATGTAGACTGGCCCTCTGTGGCTTGATAGGTATATTCTCCTACTCCTACCTGAGAAAATATCATGTACAAGCCTGGATTGATTCCCACTAAGTGCCCATTCTAGGCTACACATCGAAAATTCTTTACCTGACAAAGGGATGGATGGGATTTACTTGTAGAACCCTGGAAGACGTATCCCTTATGCTGAGTAAGTTTTGGGTTCATGGGGGTATCATCCTTATGCTGAAAAGGTGGTGGGTGGCCTTTGACTCGGTGACTAAACATTTTCAGTTATGTCACCTATGGGTATTATTGTCGGCTTTACCTATGCATTTATGGAATGAAGGGGCTCTGCGAGCGATTGGAGATGCACTAGGGAAGTTTATTACACTAGACACACAAAACTTGGATAACCTCTCGGAAAATTGGAAGGGTTTTGGTGGAAATGGATATACACTGAGGGCTACCTCAGGTTTTAAACATAGAATGGAGGGGTTTTCATTTAACACAACGGTTGGACTATCTTGGAATACCCTTCCGCTACAGTCGATGTCGATGTACTGGCCATCTTCAACGAGAGTGTACTGGTAACAGGGTGGAAGAATATTCAGAGGATACTCTCTTACAAAAAGACCCACCTGAATATGTTACAGAAGTGGACTCCTATAGAAGCAAGTCGGTGCACTATGGTACTGAGCCAGGTAGCTAGACAAAGGCTTCACCATCAATTACAGGTAAGTTAAAAATATTGTGTCCTACACTTCTTCCACAGCCTTAGTTTCAGGGGTACTACCTACACATAAACATGTTTCACTTGCTACTACTTCTTCAGTATCACTTCAGTCTACTTTACCTCAGCTGAGTAGATCTCGGTCTCCAGCTATTTCCCTGGCCCTTTCTTCGTCGGAGTTGATTGACACAGGGATGGAACCTGGGTTTAGAGAACCAAAGGAGGAGGATTCCACCCTCAGTGTGATTCTTGACTCGTTGATCCCATACATTCGGGATACAAACTCTACTATTAAACTTCCTACTTATATGGGTAAGGCCATCATTGATCCTTCTTCCGACTCGGGGGCTAATACTTCGCAGGTACATTCTGAAGTGAATAAGAAAGAGTTTTCTTGGTCAAGAGATCTTAGCATTGAACATTCCCCTGTGAAGACCCATAACACCCGTAAAAAAATGGCGGTTTCCTTCCAGACAGATGACACAATCCCTTCCTCCACTTATAGTTGGGCTCTTAGAGCAATGAAAGTCCTACTATGGGCTAAGTGATGTTATTGCTATCCTTAAATATAAGAGGGATTGGAGGCACCCTCAAAGCTGCCTTGTTTCAGTGACTTGTGTATCATACTCGACTCGTGGGCTAATACTTCGCAGGTACATTCTGAAGTGAATAAGAAAGAGTTTGCTTGGTCAAGAGATATTAGCATTGAACATTCCCCTGTGAAGACCAATAACACCCGTAAAAAATTGGCGGTTTCCTCCCAGACAGATGACACAATCCCTTCCTCCACTTATAGTTGGGCTCTTAGAGCAATGAAAGTCCTACTGTGGGCTAAGTGATGTTATTGTTATCCTTAAATATAAGAGGGATTGGAGGCACCCTCAAAGCTGCCTTGTTTCAGTGACTTGTGTATCATACTCGACCTGAAATTATTTTTCTTCAGGAAACATTGGTTAATGCTCATAAAGCAAGAGATTTCATGCACCATATTCATCCATCCTGGGTATTGTGTGTTATAAATTCTATGGGTACTTCGTGGGGATTATTAGTCTCTTGGGATCCTAATTTATATGATCTGATTCTCTTTCTTACTATTGGTGGTATTATGTTAACAGAGAAGTGTTACAAAAATAAGTGGGAGATACGTCTGCTTAACATATATGGCACGTGCACAGATAGGAAACTCTTCTGACGATCGATGGCTAATAGTGGTTTATTGGCTATTAAAAATTTGATCATTGCAAGCGACTTGAATATTATTTTTTCTTTGGATGAGGTCTGGGGAGGATCTACTATGTCTGGATCATGATGATTATTACAGATATCTATTTATGTCTAAAAATATGGTAGACATTAAATCGACAAAATTGGTTCCCACCTGGCCGAACGAACATTTTGGGAATGATACTATTGCCAGGAGATTGGAAAGATGTCTTGCATCAGAAGATTTATTAACAGTGGTTGGCTTGTATAGGTCTTGGGTTGAGTTTCCTTATATCTCTAATCATGCTCTGGTCCTTTTACAGTTGGATATTCCTCCCTATTACAAAGCCTATCCATTCAAACTAAACTCCCATTGGCTAAATGATGTAGATTATGTGGCACTAGTTCAAAAGATTTGGCAGCACCCCGTCTTCTTATCGGAGGGTGGCAAACAAAATAGACTGGTTTGGAAATTAAAAGTTCTAAATTCTCAAACGAAATTATGGTATAAATCAAGTATGACCAGGAACAAAGAAAAAATGATGAATTTAGAATCTGATATAAAGGAAGTGATTATGAGAATGGTCGGAGATCCTACAAATCTTGAAGAAGGTAAACTTCTCTGGCAGTTGGAACTAGAAAGAAATTTGATTTTAAGAGGGGTTGAAAAACAGTGGAGACTCCGTAGCAGGGCTACTTGGTTGGAGAGTGGGGACAATAATACTAAATTTTCCACAACTACGCTAGCCACAGTAGGATCCGAAAGCATGTGTGGGAGATCACCGATGGGAATGGTGCAAAAATTACTGAACATGAATCACTTAAGAAGGAAGCGATTCATTATTTCCAAAACTTCTACAAAGCCCCGATCGTCCTGAATACTATTGATCAATTCAAGATTATTGAGTTGTTACCCCAGATGCTAAGTGTTGAGGAATCTAGTATAATGTATAACCCTGTTACAATGGAGGAATTAAAGGACGTTCTATTTCCCTTCAAAAAGGATAAGAGTCCAGGGCCAGACGACTAGACGACTAAGTTTTTTACTTTCTTTTTTTATTTAGTTGGGGAATACCTCCTCGCAACGATGGAGGAATCGAGAAGGCTTGGGACAATTTTGGGAAGTATAAATTCGATATTCCTCACACTAATATCGAAGACAAATAATCCAACCACCTTTGATGATTTCGCCTGATATAATTGTGCAATCTGTGTTACAAAATGATTTCAAAAATCATTTCCAATCGAATAAAACCGATTTTGTCTAGGTCCCTCTCTGCTGAATAGTTGGGATTTTTACAAGGTAGGCAGATTCAAGATGAAATTGGCACTGCACATGAGAGCATACACAACATAAAGAAGAAAAAATTAAAATCTCTTATTTTAAAATTGGACTTAAGGAAGGCTTATGACTGCATTGACTAGGAACATTTAAGATTGACATTAATAAAAGTGCAATTTGGGATCCAGATGACAAATTGGATCTTGTGTTGTGTTACATCATCATCTTATGCAGTATTACTCAATGGAGAGGCAACATAGTTCTTCAGGAGCGGTAGGGGACAGCGACAAGTTTTTCCTTTATCTCCATTACTCTTTATCTTGGTTATGGAAGGCCTCAGTATTTTATTGAAAAACAGCTTTAACGAAGGTACACTAACATGTATAAAAGTATCCTGATTGATGAAAATCCTTCATTTATTGTTTGTGGATGATGTATTAATTATGTCAAAGGAAAATTTACAAGAATGGAAGGAAATTGTCTATATTATCAGTTTATTTTGTAAATATTTGGGTCTTATGGTTAATCAAACAAAGACTACAGTCCATTATGAAGGTCTCTAGGAAGCTGAACTATTATCGTTCAAGAATTTCCCCACTTATAACGTTAGTGATCTCTCCATCAGATTTAGATATTTGGGTCACTATTTAAAGACGGAAGCACACATGGAAGAAGACTGGGAGTGGTTAGTGATAAAATTAACGAAAATTCAGTTCATGGTGCTACAAGTGGCTCTCTTTGGGTGGTAGATACATTTTAGTAAAAACTGTGTTGGAAGGACATCATGTATACTGGATGTCGATGGAAGCTATTCTGCGTACTGTATTATGCAAGATAAGAAAACTGATGTTCCATTTCCTCTGGAATATTCATAAAGATACTCAACATTATCACCTCTGTAGATGGGATATCCTGTTAAGACCAAAGAAAAATGGTGGTTGGGGGTTTCGTAACCTTGTCCATTTCAACACGGCTTTGACACTAAACACTCTTTGGCGGGTTCTGATGCAAGAAGGCATTTGGCATAAAGTAATAATGGATAAATACTTTCCAAATATTACTGTCATAAATTGGTTCAGGATGGCAGCTCATAATCATTACTCAACGTCTAGAATGTGGTCTAATCTCACGCGATCTATACATGTGATAACACATTGGCTCAGCTGGCGACCAGGTACAAGACATCTCATTTATATTGGTAGAGATTGGATCCTAGGCATAGAAAACATATTCTTTTCTCTTGGAAGATCTCATCACTCAATTAAATCAGTAAAGGATCAATGTATTGGCACAAGCATTGATAGCCCAAGATCCCATTACATTGGTCGAGAATTGGTTAAGCAACGAGGACTTGGAATTATCTAGAACTCTAGCATCTGAATGGGATATCTATGTTAAAGAACTTATGGCCATGGGTGTTTCGCTCTATGATACCATTGATACTCTGTTATGGACGAGAGGTGACTCCATTGGAAACTTCATTGTAAAAAATATTTATTCTGCACTTATCTCAACTCGGGATTTTTCGATTTGGCATGGATTAAAGGTTAATATTTCAAAATGGAAACTTCAACTGAAGATTAAATTATTTATCTGGATGGCAGCTGAAAATAGGACTCTATCATGGGATGTCCTTCAAAAAAAGGGTTGGGAAGGACCTCACTGTAAAAATTATTTATTTTGCAAACACGGTTCTGAATATATAAACCACCTTTTCCTTCACTGCACCTTCACTCAGTCATTTTGGGCCAGAATCACTCTTTTTCTAAAAATTAAAAAAACTTGGGCAGGATTCTCTCTATCATATTGTATAGAGACTTGGATGAAGGACAAGTCTATATCGAAAAAGCCGGCAACTCTCACCTATTGGTTTATCTGGCTCGAGAGAAATAAGGTTATTTTTAATGATAAATCTCCCTCGGTTTGGGCAGTGGTATACAAGATTCTTAGTTTTATTAACAGATTCTTAGTTCAATTACACAGATTGATGGCCACACTATCGCATGTTTTGACGGGGAATCCATATCAGGTGGCTTGATGTGTGGAGTCGGGGGAGTCATAAAACTTCCAGATTCGACTATATACAAGTGGTATATTAACTGTGGGAATGGTACAAACACAAAGGCCGAGCTTATGGGTGTGTGGGCCACTCTTATTCTAGCAAAGCAGTGGAATATTCAAAAGATTCAGATATTGGGAGACTCAAAAGTTGTGATTGATTGGTTAAATCGCAAAGTTAAGTTACATGCTATCGATATCGAAATATGGAAGCACAAAACAAAGGAATTGACGTCTATATTTCAAGGAATTTTATTTCATCACATATTCCGAGAATTCAATAAGGAAGTTGACGACCTATCAAAGCAAGCACTTTTGGAACCCAAAGGCAGATTATCTTACTTCACTTGGGATAGTGAGACAACAGGTCCTCCAACACATATAATACTTTTTTAATGGACTTTGTATTGAGTCGGATCAGGTTTTTGAACTTGGCATAAGTATTTGATTTTTGTGGAGACCTTGTCATTATGTTTTAGATTATATTTTCATAGTGTTTATGTTAAACATCCTTTTTGGAACAGGATGGCTAAATAGTTAGTATATTTGGATCCTTTTTGGATTGTGACATAATGGTGATTAGCTAGATCAGATGTGATCATTATGATGAAGAATCCTTGCAGATGTAAAAAAAATTATACACTAATATAATTTTGTGCGAATGTTCTATTGGAAAAAAAAAAGTACCAATGCACATGTGAATAAAACCCGTCTTAAGTATCGATACACATGTGAATAAATAGACATGATTCAATTCTAACCATATCAATGGAGATCATTTTTTATCATGTAGAACATTGTCTAACCTTGTATATCACTTGAAATATTTGTGCATATTGATAAGATGCTAGACATATTAAAGGATAACTAATTGATGACATCCTACATGTTCGTATCACATACAAATTATATCTTATTCAAATACATTCAAAATTATGTTTATCACTTGGACCATCAATCCCATGAGGGGTATTGCATACATCATGATTCTTTGTCAAGTCACCTTCAATTGTAGTAACATTGATCGAACTTTTTAATATGGATCGATGATATTAATGAATGTTTTTTTTTTTTTGGTAAACTAAATATTTGTATTACCTCAAAAAATTGAATACCATACATATATTGAGGAACTTGGTACCTGGCTGTCAACATTGGAAACTAGAGTCAGCACCAGTCTCCCTTGAAGGCATCCATAATTGTCCAAATTGCTAAAACTATAATGTCTAAGTAGCTATAAGCATTACAAGAGAGGCTTGGAAGCCTTTCAAAACTAGGCCTATTATGATTAAGAAAATAATACTGAAGCATAAACATAAAGAGAAAAGCCATACACTGGAAGCACCATTTCCCCCATAACCATGAGTAGGAATATTCCAAGCAGGGGAAAATATATTTGGTTGATGGAATTTGGGAAAGCGGTTGTTGTCAGGCTCGAATGATAAGGATTCGAAGAGAGCGTCCAATCTGTGGCTTATAGTCTCATGTCGAAATAGTTGGTTTGTTGCATCCCTGCGAATGTCGAAGAGAAGTTGAAGGTGCTCCTTAGAGAAGTCGCACATGGTGGGCTCTTCTCGTTGTGAATTGTCACCCGATGCACCCAAATTCATCCTCTATGATACCACATCCCTGACTCTCTTCTTCTTAGCCAATAGACATGCCTGGCACCACAATAGAGGAAGAGGTCAGGGGAGAAGGCAGTTTAGAAGCACTTAAAGGGGCATTGATGAGGCAACGACGATTTTCCAGATATCTATAATAGTTCAAAACTCGCTGAGACCTTCCACGCTCTCAATGCATGGCTTTGAGAGGGAAACAGGTAAGCCAAGAGGGGTGAGGGGTGAGGGGTGAGGGGTGAGGGATAACCAAAAACGGAGTGCTACAAGGCCACACCAGAGAAGAAACAAAGCATGTGAGCAGAACAAAGGGGAGATTCACAGCGAAAACCTTGGATGGGTGGAGGGAAATATTACCATTCTGACACATGAAAGAGGCCATTAAGTCAAAGGTGACATTTTTCATTTCCATAGTACCCATACAATTAGATCCCAGCATCATTGCGAACCAGGGCACTAAATTTCCCATGGAGTGAAATCTCTTGTATAATGTCTCGGCGTAAATGCACAACCTCGTAAACAGTAGCATGGGATATGAGGTGGCATGCCACGACTCCATATTTAATGGCATAGTGGTACAGATGTCAACCCATTCGGGGAGTTGCAATCCAGGTCAAAGAGG
>JZKD02S2120205.1:22860-46595 GCA_000966675.3 Picea glauca
TATTAAAATAATTATAAAACATCTACAAATTAATCATAATGTTATTTTCTATTCAAGTATTATTTTCTATTCCAAATTACTTACAATATTATTTTCCATTTCAAATAATAATCTATTAAAATTTAAAACTAATATAATATTAATCTATTAAAATTTAAAATTAATATAATATTTTTTATTTGTTTGTTTTTTAATTATACCATGCATCGTTTTCATAAATCTTCAATTAAAATACAATTTTGTATTTTTTTGTTTTTTTAACTATACCATTCATTATTTTCATAAATATTCAATGTTTTTATTTATTTGTTTTTAAACTATGCCATTCATCGTTTTCATAAATCTTCCATCAAAATCCATACATTCATTATAGTACTTTATCTTTACGTCCATCAAATTACTTTATTTTCAATTTTTTTGTTTTTTCCCTTCGAAATCTTACTTCATTCTCGAAATTCAAATGTCTCAATAGCCTGACATGATCGAAGTTTTTCCATACTTTTAACAAAATTACGTACGATGGTAGTTGAAAATGAATATAGTTTATTACCAGAAATTAAGGCGACACATAAAAAAACCATAAAAAATAAAAATAAAAATTGCCCCAGGTCCTCAAAGCCGTTTTATTGCATTTTAGTCATATGCTCTTATAAGATCGCAAATCCACATGCACGTGTTTACAAGTCATTTCAAAACATTAAAACAATCCGGTTAAAAAACAAAAGGAGTTTATGGATGTTCTTCTTGAGTGCCCCGGTGACCTATTTACACTATGGGGTGCGCTTCCCCGTTATTTGTTTCAAAGTCCTGCTCTGAAACCTGTGACCTAAACTGGCGTTTAATTCAGACTTTGAACCAGTTCACTCTCTCATTTTCACTGAGAACTTGTTGCTATTACATTCTTGGATTTTGGTGGAAAGTAAAAGGGTTCAAACCCCACTATGAAGCAAACAACAGTAAAATTATTGAAACTAAATGAGACGGACGTTATTTATACAGCGTCGAAAACTATTGTTATATGTACAAAGACGAGAAAAGAGTTATCACGCTTTTCTCACTGAATGCTACCACACGTTCTCCAGCAACCATTTTAACATCTGAAGACAACAAAATAGTGACGTTAAATGTCAAAATTTCAAAATTAACCCCAAATTTCAAGATCGCAGGTTTCGTAGCGTTACCTGGACACATTCTGTCAGATCTTCATCGCCATCCTCTCTATGCTTCTCCTACACAAAAGCGGATGGGCATGGATATTTATTTATTATTATTTATATTGTAAATGGAGTATTGGGTAGTGATTCGAAAAAAATCTATACTAACCTGCATTATTGATGAGTACGAAACCGCTGGATAATTGAGCACCTGGTACGTAAGGATAACCAAAGATGCAGCTATGGTGGACGGCCAAAAGCGTAGCAACTGGCGATCTACCAAGGACAAGCACGCGAAATATTTGGCCGTCTTTTCAACCTCTGCGTCTCCTCCTACAGCCTTCAAGTAATACCTGTAAATATAGCATTATACGAGCTGTTAAAGACTGATGTTCTATTTAAAAATTTTGTGATGTACATATAAGGTGCAAGAAAGACCAGAGGAAGGTAGCGGTCGTTGGCGAGGAGCATCGGTAATCCAAAACTTTAAGGACAATCCATTCCATTGCAACAATTTCTTGTCGCTTAAATACGTTATTTGCGACTGTAAATGTTTCCTGCCTTATACTGGAAACCAAATGCACGAATTAATATGCTTCATTTTGTAAGAAGTTTGCCGCAATTGCAAATATAAATGCATTTTACGACTTCAAATAGATTTTGAAGGAAAGAATCCTATGAAATTTATACCAATTCGTGGGTTGATTCTCTTCAATTCTGATTGCAAGTGTCATGCAGGCGATACCCAGGACCTGTATATGGTTATCGTTTGTAAAAGTCCCTTTAGACAAGAATCTGTCCAGTAAATTCGTGCTTAAGAAGAGCGTTTCCCACTGAAGCTGATACGAGGCTGTATACTGCGCTACAGCAAAAGTTATGAACTAATTAATGAAACATTCACATATATTTTTTCAATTCAATTATAAGTAAATCGTGAAAAATTCTTGCCTCCATAATCCAGTTAACCATCAGAAGACGTTGTTTTCCTATCGCGTCGGTCAACTGAGTATTAATACAGTCCAACAGATGACCTTGAAACGGCGGTTTCTTACGCTCTCTTGCTTTAAATTTCTGAAATGTATCCTCGTCTTCATCCTCAGTGCACATATAGTCCTACAGAGTACAAGAAACAAAAACATTGTGAATTGAAACTTCAACTTAAAAAAACTAAGACCTATCGGTTCATCAAAAGTTTTGGTTTTTCACATCTTGTTTCATTGCAAATCTGTTTTTAAAATGAAAATAGTCTAATCAGCCTGGCAAAAGATCAATGAGGAACTTCATTTGATAGTTATTTTTATTTACAAAATTTTAACCGGGAACAGAAATTTTATTTAACGTAAATGAAAATAAAGCCTAATGAGAAAAGTTATTTAGTGTTCAGATGAGAATTTAGAAAAGAAAACACAATTTTCCTGATCTAATGTTACCTGTAAATAGTCCGAAAATACTTCATTACCACAACGGGATTCTGTAAACTCTCGGCATTCCAGATCAGTTATACTAAATGGAAGGTCCGACGAGTCATTTGAACCAGTGGGAGAAACATAATCACTCCACGACCAAAATTTTTCTTCAAATTCAGGAATTAATGAATAACAGGAATTGCCAAGGGCTGAGGCCCGCACAGCGCCAGAATCAGCCTGTGAATCATCGCTTACCACGGAAAGAAACGGGTCAGTTGAATATTCTTCCGATTCGGAAGAAACTAAGAAGAAGGAAGGGGTTACGGCCGCAGCAATACAGGAAGAATCAGCAGCCTGTTCTTCATCATAGTCATCATGATCAAGCTTAGACAGAGCCGTCTGAATTTCGGCATCAAATACGGAGTCAGCGCACGACAATTCTTCTGAATACACAAAACTTTGTCCAAAGTCCGGCTTCCACGATTTCGGTTGGTTTGGAGACCTGGAAGGGGAAATTCGCGGTTCCGAAAAGACGAGTAAGGAATTATGTTTTCCACCTTCACGGCGCGCGGTACTGTTCCTGCAGGAACACGAGAGTTGTACAGAAGTGGTGGCAACAGCAGCTTCCAAGCACGAATTTTCTGAATTAGACGCGAATTTAGCTTCAAGAAGCGGTCCCTTCCCAGGCAGAACTTGAACTTGTAATACTTCGCCAGGCGAATTTAAATTGATATTCTTTTTCCTTGTAAATGAGTGAAATGCTTCTTCTTCGGCAGCCTGGAATTCTTCTTCTTGTTCAATTAGAGTCGAGTCCGATGTAGAATGAAAGATGTTGGAAGAAACAGCGGAATTTCTGTGATGAAAAAAAAGAGAGGAAGACGATGATGCAGCGGTCGTTCCAACGCCTTCTCCACCTTTATCGTCATGGAGATGAAGCTGTGCAGAGCTTGAAATACTTTGATTTTGGATGCGAGGCTGAAGTTTTCTTTGCTTCCTCTGCTGGCCTTGACCTTTCCCACGTTTCTTGGCAAGCGGAGGCGCAGGGGCTCGACTCGTGATCTTTCGCTTCTTAGGAATTTGCGTCCTCTGCGTCATTCTTTTCCACATTTCGTTTCAAGTCAAGTCTGTCTGTTCCAACGGTGCTTCCAGGTCTAGTATTAACCTCTATTTATAGTATAGCTGAGGTAGCTTGGAGGCTTTAACACTACGTGGCTATCTTTCTCGGCTGTTTTTCATTTGTTTGTCAAGGCCAATTGCTAGCCTCCAACCGCCTCCTACTAATTGCTAGTTCGAAATGCTGTTGGACTTTCAGGAATAAAAATATTCACTAATTTTATTTTAATTTATGGTAATTTATTAATTTTATTTTAATTTATGATAATATTATATATAATCATTTTTTTTGGATTTGAACTTGATCTTTTTGGGATTTGAACTTGTAACCTCTTAAGAGAAAGCACACTTTCTTAATCATTAGGCTCACTCAAGTTAGAAGAGTAGACAAGCCTGAGATAGAGGTCCACTTTGGTTTAGGGAAGTTACAAGTTATTGGTATATCTAACTTGTCAATTGTTGAATATACTCTTAAGTTATAATGGTAGCAAGTAGACTTCATCTAGGGCTTAGTGGTTTAAATAAAAAGAAGTAAATGAGTTATATATTTTAGTTAGAAATAAGTTATGTTGTTTAAATTCCATTTTTAATGCACAAATGGATTCACCCTCCTACAACCCCTAGAGCATTTAAATTATACATAAATAACCACTCAGATCTCTAGATTTAATAATTACTTATCAAATTTCAAACAAATATCTCTAAAAAATATCACTGTAAAATTACCAAAAAGTAAAACATTTAGTCTATAATAAATTAAAAATTTAATTATAAAAGAGATTAAGTAGTTAATGCATTAATTTTTTTTATGTTTCTCATAAAATTATTGATTTTAATATAAAAATAGATTTAACTTTTTGAATATTTTTATATTAATATTTTACAATTTCATTAATTTAAAATAATTATTATTAAATTAAAATTAAAAATATTGATTTTCTTTAGCTTATAATATTATATTAATATTTTACAATTTCATTAATTTAAAATAATTATTATTAAATTAAAAATTAAAAATATTGATTTTCCTTAGCTTATAATATTAACTTAACTTAATAGTGGTCTTTTTTTTAATAAAATCGGTTAAAAATAAGTTCCCTATAAAAATTTTTGTAAGAAGGTTTCAAAGCATTTTGAATTTTTATACTTTCTAGCTAATTTTACTTTTGCACAACTCCTTTTATAATAAAAACACTAACCACTTTTGTTAAAAAAAACAAAAGAGTGTAAAGATATAATGGCATTATATACTTTGCAGACTAGCATTTTGAATTTTTATACTTTCTAGCTAGTTTTACCTTTGCACAACTCCTTTTATAATAAAAACTCTAACCATTTTTGTTTTAACAAAAGATTGTAAAGGGCATTATATACTTTACAGACTATTATATATAATTCGTCATTTTATGATCTTTTATATTTTAAAAAAAATTAATAAAATAGTTAACAAAATCCTAAAATTAAGATGTCAATTTTGCATATAAAATTTAATGATTTTAAGAATACTAAAAATAAATAATTATCTAATGTATAAAGCCATAGTAATGTAACATATAATCTATTTTTAAAAAGTGATTTAATCTATTTTTAAAAAGTGATTGAGTTAATCAAAAGAGATACCATAAATATTATTGGAAGCCTCATATATGTAAAAAAAAAAAAATGATAATGTTTTTTTTTAATAATATATTTAGAATTTACATAAACTTAATGTAAATTGTTGTGAATATTTATTAGAATAGTTTATCATAGATTTTATGATATTTTGAAATTTTAGATTATGCAATTTATTTCCTTAAATTTTAAATTAATTATTACTATCTTATTGTTTAGGTTTATGAAAATAATTGAATGCGAAAATGAAAGAATGAGCAAATATAAACATCATCCACACAAATAAACACAAGATATATTCTAGGAAACACGATATAGGACAAAACTCAACTAGAAGGTGAGACCTATGCTCTCCTCTTTTCTTTCCTTCAGTTATGAAAAACAAGTATAAAGAAAGGGGCACTCACTTTGGAGTTGTCTTTGATAACAGGGCCTAAAAGACTGCTACAAAATCTCCTACCTCCTTTGTTATGCTCTCAAAATACCACTCCTAGATGCTTTGCTCAACTATGGAACAATCACAATGCTAAAGAACAGAACCGCTTCTCTTCCTAGTGGACCTGGTATTTAACATCGCCTCATAGTCGTTTAAGGTAAGGGTTTTGGCATCCTCAACCCTCAATTAGTGATAAGGTTTTGTAGATTCTAGAATCTTCTTGAAATTCCACACGTGGATAGCCCCACTTGTATGAGTAATGGGGGATAATGTGGCATCCACTCGTACCATGGTGGTCAACTTGCAAGCGACATAACTTGTGCATAAGAGTTGTGATTGAGGTGATTTTTGCACCGTTTGAAAGGTCTCAATGTGTAAAATAGAGTCAAGGGGCTATAAGCTATGCTTGCAATGTTTTGACCCCAAAAAATGTCATTTGATGCCTCAAAATGGCTCTGGAATGTTTTTGACCCCAAATCTCCAAACTGGGATCTAACACTAAAATGAGCCCTACAAGCTAATTCCTCCAATTTTTCCACTCGGAAAGTACCAAGATAGATAAAAAATTATATAATGATCCAATCCAAATCATACATCCCCATTTTGGGAGGCTTTTTGTCCAAAAAATATTTTACTAAATGAGGTGAGGAAATTGTTCCTCTACCTTCTCCCCGGAGTACCATTTTTCCTTGCCTTGAATTTGTCCTTTCAACCCAATCTTCTGAAGGCCATGCTACCCATGTCTCATAGTTCTAGAATTGTTTTGAAAAACTATATCTTCTGCCAACTCTACCTAAGCTTTTGGTGCTAAGGCCTCTATGGTAGGTAGGACCCACTCCTTAGTTTAATGATCCAACATGGAAGGCTCATAGAATTTCATATTCTCCACATTCACTACAAAGTAAATGCACATATATGGGGGTAGACTGAATCTGTAGGAATTATCACCCATCATCTCCAATACCTCAAAAGGGCCATACTATAGAGCCTTGATATTCTTATGAAGACCTTGTAGTATTTCCTTGTTCATTTCTAAACCAAACTTGGTCTCCCACTTTGAATGATTTATGTGTTCTATGTTGATCATGGTGTTCCTTGTACCTTTCATGTGACTTCTTTAGCGTCTCATGTACTTGCAAATGTATATGCCTAATATTTTCAAAAAACTTCTCTACTTTCAACACTTCTCTCGTGATGTATTCCCTCATTCCTCCTTGATTTCCATAAACATCATCCAAGGGTGAAGGTGAAAAATACCCAAAGAAAGTTTCAAAAGGGAACTTACCAGTAGAAGTACAAACTTCTCTATTATAAGAGTGTTGAATGTACATCAGATTTTCATCATGGGTCTTCAAATGCTTATGATTGTAACCCCTCAAAAGTTGAACCAAATCCTGTTGACTACTTCTATCTATCCATATTTCTATGGATGGAATGGTGTATATATCTTCAACTTCATGTCCATCTTATTTCAAATTGTAGTTCAAAAGGAACTAAAAAATATGGTATACCTATCTGAGATGATGCTCTTTGGTATCCCAAAGTGCACCCAGACCTATTTAAAGAAGATGTATGTTTCTTGTTGTCCTTTGATTGTCTTTTTACAAGGAATGAGAATTCACATCTTGCTAAACCTATAAACTACCACAAATAGATAGTCATGTCCCTTCCTAATTGTTGGAAAACAACCCACAAAATCCATGGAAATTCTTTCCCAAGGTTGAGTGGCTATAGGTAAGGGATGGTATAGACTTTTCTTTCTAATAATGGGCTTGATGGTCCAACAAAGCATGCATCCTTTAATATATTTTGCTACATCGTCTTACACTTTGGGCCAATACACATATCTTTGTAAATTGGCGACTATCCTGCAAACACTAAAAGTATTCCCTACAACATTAGAGTTGTGAGTCTCTCTCATAAGATGAAATATTTCACCTTTGGGAACACAGAGATTGTCTATCTTGTAGAGTAACCCATTACAGAGATAATAGTCATCCTTATTGTCATATTCGTCTACATAAATTTGGCATTGTAGTTGTTAAAACACCTCCTTAAATTCCTCATCTTTTGTGTATGCCTCTTTGTATGGATCACGGGTAAAAGGATCCATGTGCATAAGAGTTCCCAAAGCTATAAATTGAATTTGGATGGCCTCGAAAGCATGTATGCCAACTTATTAGTGCTTCCCTTCTTATATTTGATGACTAGATGAAATTGTTGAAAAAACCTCATCCACTTGTAATGTATGGTTTGTTGAAGCTTACTTTGGGCCTACAAGTATTGCATGGTTGGTGGATAATGGTTTCCTTTCCCATCATATAGTGCTTCCACTTATTAACAACTTGAACCAAGAAATATATTGCCTTATCATATGTAGGGTAGTTCAAAACTTCCCTCTGAAACATCTCATAATGATAACACATTGCCTTACCTTCTTACATCAAAATTGCTCCCATAGAATACACACTTGCATCTGTCTCCACTTCGAAAGGCTTCTATAAGTTAGGAAATGTGAGAAATAATGCTTGACTAATCTTTTGTTTTAGCTCGTCAAAATATTTATATTGTTTCTTTCCCCAGTGGAAACTCTTACCATTGGTTGTTATGGCATGGAGTTCCATAACTACTATTGAAAAAGATGTTATGAACTTGCATAGGTATTGTTTTTTCCCAAAAAAACTTCTAACTTCAATGACAACAGTAGGAACTCACCACTTCATGATGGCTTCCATATTTGTGGGATTTATCTTGAGTTCCCCTCCTCTGATCACATACCCCAAATACACCAATGATTGTTGAGAAAACTCACATTTCTTGAGATTTTCTAGCAACTGATGCTTTTTTGGAGTCTCTAACACTTGCATGAGATGTGAAATGTGCTCCTCCTAGGTAGATTTATAAAACAATATGTCATCCAAATACACTATTACAAGTGAATCTAAATAAGGATGCAACACATCATTCATCAATTGCATAAATGTTGTCGATGCATCGCATAAATCAAAAGGCATGACCAACCATTCATGCATACCTTTCCTTTTCTTGAAGGCGGTCTTCTAGGTATCTTATCCTTTAACCTATACCTAGTGGTATCCCAATTTGAGATCCAACTTGGTGAAGTACTTTGCTTGTTGCAACTGATCTAACAAACCATTAATATCGGGTAGAGGGTACTAATTCTTGAGTGTTATATTGTTCAAATATTTGTATTTCATACACATTCACCAAGTCCCATCCTTCTTGGGCACTATGATGATAGGTGACCCACAAGATGAGGTGTTTGGTCAAATTACTCCATGCTCCAATACCTGTTGCTTGTTTCTTCATTTTGTTTGCTTCCAAAACAAATTGTTTATACAACCCAATATTTGGTAATGGGGATTCAGGAAACAATTATATCTCATGCTCCACTTCCCTCCTAGGAGGTAACCCTTTAGGGTCTTGGAACACTCCTATAGATGCTTACAAAAATTCTTCCAACTATTTTTTTGATTCTTCGGTACATTCCTCCAGAGATGCCTTATCTCTTACCAATTCTTCCCCTAGCTCATTCTATCTTAAGAAAAGAAATGCATACTTCTTATTGGAACTGATCAACTTTTTGGCTTGGTTATTACTTACCATAGAGATATTTTATTTTCCGTTGTGCATGTTGATGATGTAAGACTTCATATCCTTGATCATTTCATATTGTTTTTTCTCTCTACATGAATATTTCATCCCTCATATATATGTAGGGGATTCCAAACACTACACCACACGTGTTAAGGGGTACTACATCTAAATCTGCTTCCTCAATAAAATATGCACTTATAGAAAACTTGATCTTACATTGTTTAATGACTTTAATCTCTACATCCTTATTCACCCATGCCAATGGATATGGTCTCAAATGATCATGAACCTCCAACCCAAGCTTGTTGACCAAATAATCTACTATATGGTTATCCCATGAGTCAGAATAGAATAGAGTGACTACCTTGGTATTTTTGACCTGGATCTTGATATGGAAGAGTTTTGTCATTTCCTTCTCTTCCTTGTGATGAAGGCTACTTAGATTCACCTCCTTCTACATTGAAGTGCAGGAAATTTTAACATACACATATGTGCTTCTCTCTACTTAGTTGCTTGAATCCTTACTTTGCAATTTATTCTTCTTTCCATCCTTGTTATGGTTCTTTGGATTCAATTCTAGATGTATCTTCCAACACTTATCTTCAGTGTGACCATTGATATTGCAAGTTGTAGTGGTTGTTTGGATCCTTGAAATGATGTGAAATGGTTATCATCTTCTTGTCTTTTCCTTTCCACTTATTCTTCCCCTCCTTGGAAGAATATTGGTGGTCTTTCTATTTAGAACCACTTGGTTGTCCTTCCTTATGGCTTATGTTCTCCAAATACTTTGTTTGCACATATGCCTCATCAACGGTCATTGGTTTTAAGAGAATCACTTGTTTTCACAAATGACTATGTAGACCCCCCATATACTTTAAGAGTATGTTTGGGTTCTTAGGAGAAATATGCAACATGATCACCATCTTCCTGAATATGGTGGTGTACTTTTGCACACTCTATCCTTTCCTCTACCTAAAGTGATGCCAAAAGATCCATTGGTCCTCTACATACCCAACAAGGTAGAAATGTGAATTGATGAGGGTTTTAATATATTCCCACTTAGTTATTGGTGGATCACCCTCTAGCCTAAGTGTATCAATGTAGCTTTCCCACCATTTTATTGCATGGACCTCTTTAGTCAATAAAATGAAATATTCTACTCTTCATCTATATTATGGACACTAAAATACACTTTTAATTGTTGCAACCAATAATTCAACTTAATAGCATATATCTCACATTGGTAGCGATTGATGTCCACTTTCACTTTCATTTTGAATAGAAATTATGAAGGAGTGATGGCACTAGTACTTGGTTTCTCTTTCTCGAGCCCTTTTTTCGACTTCTTTTCTAGGTCTTCACTATATGTTGATTTCTCATCTAATCCATCTTCTAAGTCAGATTCAACAACCTCCCAAAAAGATATGAACTTGTTTGTTAGTTCTTCCATGAGGAGATCCATGTTGCGAGAGATATCAACAAATTTATTTTCCAACTTAAAAATTCTCTCTTCCATTGCATCACGAGCGTTGTTGTGAACAAACTCATCCACCATGGCTAGGGTTTTGTGACTTCCTTCTTAAGCCAACTCCTATATCCTACAACTTTCCACAAATACCCTAAAGAAAATTTCCCTGATACTAATATGATCTATAAACAATTGTGGATATTCCACTGAACAATTAATCACAACAGATCTTATAATATTCTGAAATCTTAGATTATACAATTTATTTCCTTATATCCCATATTACTTATTACTAGCTTATTGTTCATATTTATGAAAATAACTTAATATGGAAATGAAAGAACAAGAAAATATACACACCATCCCCACAAATGAACACAAGATATATACGAGGAAACTTGATGCAAAAGAAAAACTATCTAGAAGGTGAGGCTTATGCTCTGGCCTCTTTTTTCCTTTAGTTATGCAAAGCAAGTACAAAGAAATGGGAACTCACTATGGATTTCCCTTTGACACTATGGCCTGAATGAATGCTACAAAATATCTTACCTTCTCTGTTTTGCTCTCAAAATACCACTCCTACATTCTCAGCTTAGCTATAGAACAATTACAATACTAAAGAATGGAACCCCTTCCCTTCTTAGTGGCCCAATATTTAACATCACCTGATATCCATTTAGGGTTAGGTTTTTTACATCCTAAACCCTCAATTAATGATAGGGTTTTGTACCTTCTATAACTTTCTTGAAATTACACAAGTGTGAGTAATGGGGATGACATGGCATCCACTCATACCATGGTGGTCAACAAGGTAGGTCAACTTGCGGGAGACATAATTTTTGCATATGAGCTCCAATTTAGGCATTTTCTCACCGTTGGAAAGGTATTGATGTGTATAATAGCATCAAGGGGCTAGGACATATACTTGCAAACTTTGTACTCCAAAAAATGTAGTTTGATGCCTCAAAATGAATTTGGAAGGTTCCAGACCCCAAATCTCCAAACTGGGACCTACCACTAAAATAGGCCCTGCAAAGCAAATTCCTCCAATTTTTCCACCCATAAAGTAAAGATAAATGAATGATCCAATCCAATAATGTAATATATAAATCCATGCATTCATAAAAATATAATATATTTTATTATATTTAAAAATATCATGAAAATCAAGCATATTGATTAAGGGATATTGAATGAATGTGAATTTGAAAGAACCACATCACCTAACTTGTAAATTTGTAGGTTTTAAAGAATCGCTCAAGAAGATGATTGACATATGGAAAAACATATTTCCACCCAAAAATTGAAATTTCAAATAATGCACGTAAATTAACTAATGTGTACATATTTTGTACATTTAAATTTATCGAATGAATATTTATTATTATCCAAATGAATTCATGAAAACTTATTAAATATGGTTAGGACATATATAATTGAGTCTTATTTAATTTTAATTACAATATATGTCATAATTAGGTTATGTATGTTTTAGGGATTGTAAATCCCTAATTGGATCTTTGAAGATATAATGAAGCCATCTTGATCTTGAAATAATGCCTTAGTGATACTTATTGAAGAACCAAATATATGGATTGGGAATATATCCCTATTTTTTTAGCCTTAAACCATGTCTTGGGACATAAGACCTATCCCTAATATACTTAAACATCAAAATTGGATTTATGTTGTGATCAAGGGCCCTGCGCATGCATTATGACATTTAAAACCAACAATTAAGTCCTAAGTCCTTTTTTCTTTATCTAGAGAAGTGATCTTGGTTATGATACCCATGTTTGTTTCCCAAACATTGAACCATGCATATATTTGACTCATACGAAAAAAATCATCTAAATGGCCTATGTCATAGCTTGGACCCCTGTGCATGTCCTGTGAGCCTTTGAGACAACTGTTAGGGAACAAGGTCTTTTGTTTTGTCCCTTAAACCAAGGCCTAGACACAAGGATCCATCCATATTGAATCAAACCTAAAAATTATACTCGTATACCACTCACAAGCCAAAACATCTCTCAATAGTGTGTGCGTCATGGGATGGGTCCATATACATATCTTGTGAGATCTAAAATCAATTTTTATGCCTTACATACCTGGATTATGGCCCTAAACCATGGATTGGGCCTTCATACATATCCATGTTGTGTCAAACCTAAAAAATGTGACCATATCCCACTTATATTCCAATTTTCCTTCAACATGGCCTAATTCATAGTGTTTGGTATTGTGCATGGCCCATGACACCTAGAAGAAAAAATTAAGGTCTCGGTCCCTATTTTTTAGCCTCAAACCATGGCCTAGGACTCGATATCCATCCTTTCTATCCAAAACATTGAAATTGAGAAAAAAATCCCACTTGTTCGGAAAATGTTCACTCTATAGATCGTGTGTCATAGTTTGTGGCCCCGTGAATAGCCCATGAGCCCTAGAAATCATTGTTACAACCCAAGTCCTTGGAAATTCACTATAAATCATTCCCTAATACTTGACACCCATCTTTTTTATGTCAAGCCTAAAAATTATGTCCATATCCTACTTGTAAGTTGTTGGGTCTCAAAACAACACTAACTTGTAAAACCACAATACTACCAATCTCTAAACAAATAAATTTAGATTAACACTAAAAATAAAACTTAAACATAACATAAGAGTAATCGTTTTTATTTTTGAAAACATGGGTAAGAGATCAGAACCCTAAGGGTAGAATAATCTCCAACCTAATCAGAATAAGCTGAGAGGACTCACCCTAAGTAGAAGTAAATTGTATCCTAGATATTGCGCCCATCCTAATGTGAGACCCATCAAAGTGCATCTTTTGCATGCCTTCATTTTTCTTTTAAGAAACATATTATATACTTGGGGCTATGGAATTGGCCAGAATAGAGTAATTCCCAAACTCCTCGTCCACAAAAGTCAATTCATTCATGGATCAATTAGATCTTCCATATGGTATCTCCTTGAATGTTCTCTATCTAATGTGATGAAGGAACCTTCACACGTTGGGATGGTAGCTTATGAAAAATCCACCTAAATGCTACCTCCCAAACTAGAAACCCATTTTCTTGATAGTAACATTTTCCATGCATCTGACACATCAATAACCACTACATCCATTAAAACATATATGTCCAGATAAGATAGCAATTTAACCAATAGATATTTAATGAGACCACACACCTTGATTTCTCTCAAAAGACATGTGGTCTTAAGGCCCAATTGATTCATCACCTTAAGGAACATGACATTTGTTGAGGCTCTAAAATATAAAATGAAATTAAGAAACAATAAGTCATTAACCATCAATGTGATGAAGAATGTGAAGCCCATTCTTCCTTCCTTGATTCATCGCCTAAAGCACCACAATGAACTCCTCATTTACATGCTTAGCATCTTCCAATTCCAAAAATATTTTAACCTTTTTCTTGTTGTGATAGGATATTTTTTAATTCAAAGAGAGGAATCATAACCTTTATGTTGGTTGATTCACTTGATATATCAATATTTAGATCAATATATTGTAACGTATTTCAGCCCAAGTTTCAACCAGTAATGCAATTTCCTAGTAATAACATCAGAGAAAAAGAGTTTTAGTCAAATAGAATTTATAATTGACATGAAGAGTACCATGGTTGAGTTTTAGTCAATTAGAATTTGCAATTAACACGAAGAGTACCATGGTTTCTTGTGATGTGAGGTGGTGAAAATCCATGAAACTTTGAGCTTGTGTGATGGTGAGGTTGTCACACTCCATGGTTTCTTGTAATGTGATGTGGTGAAACTCCATGGAACTTGATCCTTTGTGATGGTGAGTTGGTGATACCCCATGGAAAACAAGCCTTGTATTGATGTGTTTGTTGGTTGCAAGATATACAAGTTTATTTATGGGGCACACTACAAGTAGAAGTGTTTGTTGGGTGCACGTTGGATAATTTATTTTATGACAAAATACAATTCAATAGATTTTTTCGAACAAGATACCATATAACATGGAAAATTCAAACTTTTTTTAAATGCATTCAAAGCATTTCTTTAGATCCCGAGTCAACTCAATCAAGGATAGTACCCCGAATTGTTGTAGCATTTGGCATCATTATCAACACCCTTTGGCTTCAATAACCATGCACCCTTGCTTATTATTGTCACCATGATGATATCATTGAAGTCTATTGTAAAAAGTGTATCACAACTTAATGTTATGCCCTTAGTGAAACCCCTTTGTCAATGGATATGTCGAATATTATGACTTGTGGAATGGTATTTTAATGATTTTATGGTTAAGTTTTTTATTAGTTTATTATAGGGTTTACGTCAAGTAGGTATTGGATCTACATGGTTTCCATTGTATTAACATTCAATTTTGTAAATGGTTTTCCTTTTTTGTCCTTTCTAAAAGAATTACATTATGTTTCCATTGTGTCACGTGAATTGATATTTTTAGTAACACCCTCATGATTTTGTCCCGTGGGTTGAGATTGTTTTTGCTGAACAATGTACCCAATTGTGCTTCCCTGTGTGGGTTGAGTTTCCCAATTTACCCATCCAATTTTCATATTTTTTTAGAGTATATTTCTACTTTAAATAGATGGATTGTTTGTCATGCTATTCATCCCTAGACCTAAAAGAGGGTTTGTTTTTTTGGGTTCCTTGTCAAAAGATCTTAAAGAGATCATCTTCAAAAGATCTTAAAGAGATCATCTTCATTCAAGTTGGGATGAAGTGATTAAGAAACATGTGAAGTATATTAACCTTCCAAACTTATTATATTTTTGTTGTCAAAGTTTATAATATAAAGTAGTGATTAAGAAACATGTGAAGTATATTAATTTTCCAAATTTATTATATTTTTGTTGTCAAAGTTCATAATATAAAGTTCACATTGCCCGATTCGTAATCAAATGTATGGAAAAATTATTCACAAACACATATCTTAATGAAAATTAATATTAATTGTAAAAATAAAGCAATAATAACATGTTGTGTATAAGCATTGATTGCATTATCTTTAACAAGTCTATGAATCAGATTAAGCAATGCAATCACACATACACATATAACATGAGGGATTCCCTAAATAAACCTGACTTGGGAAAATGACTATATTGGTCTGGTTATTATTAATGGTCTTTATTACAGTTACAAATCTCTCTAGCTTACAAAAGTTCAAAGGAAAACCAAGAGTACAATATTCCACTTACTATTACTTCCACCTATATCTGGTCATTCACACCATATCAAAGCATAACCTTTTAACTTCAAACCAGTAACGAACATTCTTTGTATTGCACTAACTTCATGCACATTAAATTGAACTTCTAACTATTGCAACCATTGACTCTACTTTAAGGAATATATTCACCTACATATGGCTTGATGTCAATCATTGCCTCTACTCTTAATGGTGTTGGAGTCTTGTTGCATTACCTTGTCTCCTTCTCTAGTTTCTCCAATTTAAGTTTTTCATCACCTCCATCTTCTTCATTAAATTGAAGTTAACACTTGAAGCTTATTTTTCTTCTTCTTCTATTTTACTAATGTTGATCCAGATTATTTTGAGAACGACATGAAGACAAAAATATAACCAATATACAACAAGGAAATACATAGAGATAATGTGGAGAACACAAAAATATGGTGAAAACCAACTTCTATAAACACAAACTGGCAGAATGGGGTAGCCTGGGGTAGCCTATCTCTGAAAAGAAAGAGATGTTGGCTACACTTCATTCGCAACAAGCTTTACATCACACTCCATTACATGCTTAAAGAGCCTCCTTCATCTCAATTATATATGAAAGACTGAGAGGAGAACAATTCACATGATGCATGTGGGATAAATTGGAATAAGTTTGTAAAATTCCATAGGCTTGTAAAACACTAGAAATTCTTGAGCGATCACCCATCCTAGTACTACTCTAGCCTAAACGCGCTTAAATACAAAGTTCTAATGGGATCTAGTGCATTAACGCTATGTTGTAGGCATGTACATAAGACCACTAGGAAATCATTACATGATGTTTGTAATTAACAAATGAAGATGAAATTACATTCCATTCCCCATCAAAAGGGTAAATATCATGGTTTATCAAAACCACAGGATCAAAATGGTGATTCGGTGGAAAATGTGGATGGCCACTGAGATCCATCTGGATCATTCCTCCCCCCTTAAGAAGTAATGGTCCCCATTGCGTCAAGTTCCCTTGGGAGATAGGGATACTTCTGTTAAATATGAATCTTGGTGTGTTGCTTGCATTGTTGAAGAAGTTGTCATGCTTAGCTTGTTGAAGGTTGTCATGAACCTATTGTTGGAGGGGTTAGATCCATTCAACCAATATAGATGCATGATCTACCTAAGTGTGGTAGGACTTTATTGGTGAAGATGTGGCATGAAGAGAATGAATGGTTATGTTATAACCTTGCTTGACTGGTGTAACACACCCAACCCCTTGGGGGAACATCTAAGGGATGGGGCATCAAAGTTTCACTTTTCCTTGGTTCATTTCTAGTCCCTTACTAGGAAAAACCCTCTTACTCTTCTCACCTGAAGTTTACATCTCTCACTACATGCTTAAACCAGCTAGTGGGGTCCTCCTCGTGACCTCTGGCTAAAAACGAGAGCTAAAATTCTACTTAGTGAGGGTTTTGTGACTTCAGAACTCCCATAATTCGGGAGTTCCAACAATGTTGCATGACGTTCCTCCCGAAGTCCAAATTCCTAGATCGTCGAGCATTAGAAGGAATCAATGGTCTACATCCTTTGCTAAGATCCTACAGTTGAAAAGGGGGCTTCAGAGATATTTCCCGCTCCACCACGCAATATCCCTGGAGGGCCAAACTAGTGAAGTTACGAAGGGCCTCAAGATTGCTCCACATGTCTTGTGGCCATTCAGTGATCAATAATCGACGTTCTACATTGAACGTCAGCGTTTGACGATCGACGATCGATGTTGAACGTTCGATGTTCGACGATCAATGTTGAACGCTCAGTTTTTGGCAATCGACGATCAACGTTGAACGTCTATCAATTATACTACGCCCCAAATCTCCCAAAGTCTCGAAGTCCCAAAGTCAAGGAGTCAAGGTCGCGTCATTAACCACGTTGGCCAGGCGGGCACTGACTAGAGGATGACATGCGGTGAGGGTTAGGGGTGACACATGTCCTCATTAGGGGGCGACACATGTCATGCTCTAAAAGGCATAAGGGCTCTATGAATCGTCTGTATTCGACTGACACGTGGCACCTTAGTTGCAAGTCCACGTCACCCTGTATAACGTCATTGAGCCATGTCAACCCTCCCGACATACAAACTTCTAACTCCTTTCAAATTTCTTTGTTGATATCTATCCATGTCGATCCATAGATCCACAGTTCCTGTTACTTCGCGACTTCAGGCTTCAGAGCTTACAAACTCCTCACGTTGTGAATTCCCTGAAGAGCCAATTCTCTGGACTCTCTAATCTCGTGCCACATGTCCTCATCCTACCAACGATCAAGATTCATTTCTCCGTTTGTGACTTCGAAGGTTTTCACACTCTAAAGACTCTTGGCTAAGTTCCTCCGGAGTACCAAGTCTCTGGAATATAGGATCTCTCACCACATGGCCTCTAATATAGATGCATGATCTACCAGAGTGTGGGAGGACTCTGTCGGTGAAGATGCAGCATGAAGAGAATGAATGGTTCGGTTATAACCTTTCTTGACTGGTGTAACACACCCAACCCCTTGGGGGAACATCTAAGGGATGGGGCATTGAAGTTTCACTTTTCCTTGGTTCATTTCCAGTCCCTTACTAGGAAAAACCCTCTTATTCTGGTCACCCGAAGTTTACATCTCTCAATATGATCTTAAACCAACTAGCAGGGTCCTCCTCGTGACCTCGGGTTGACAACCAAGAGATAAAAGTCTTTTTAGCGAGGGTTTCATGACTTTGGAACTCCCAAACTTTGGGAGTTCCAACGGTGTTGCATGACGCTCCACCCAAAGGTCGAATTCCCAAATCATCGAACAGTAGAGGGAATCAACGGTCTACATCCTTTGTCGAGATCCTATAGTTGAAAATGGGGCTTCAGGCTTCGGGCTTCAGAGATATTTACCACTCCACCATGCAATATCCTCGGAGTGCCAAACTGGCGAAGTTACTAAGGGCCTCGATATTGCTCCATGTGGCTTGTGGCCATTCAATGATCGAAAATCAACGTTCGATGTTGAATGTCATCATTTGACAATTGGTTATCGACGTTGAATGTTTGGAGTTCAACGACCAACGTTGAACATCTCTCCACTATACTACACCCTAAATCTCCTGAACTCATAAATTCCCAGAGTCGAGGAGTCTCGGTCGCATCATCAACGACGTTGGCCAGGAAGGCACTAACCAGAGGTTGACACGTGGTGAGGGTCAGGGGTGACACGTGTCCTCATTAGGGGATGAGACATGTCATTCTTTAAAATGCGTAAGGGGTCTATGAATCGTATGTATCTGAGTGACACGTAGCACCTTAGTTGTAGGTCCACGTCACCCTGGATGACGTCATTGACCCACGTCATCCCCCCCCCCCCCCTGACATACAACCTTCAAAATCCTTTCAAATATCATGGTTGAGATATGTCCACGTAGATCCATAGATCCACGGTTCCCATTACTTCACGACTTCGAGCTTCAGAGCTTAACAACTCATCATGTTGTGAATTCCTCGAAGAGACAAGCATTTGAACTCTCTAATCTGGTGCCACATATCCTCATCCTACCATTGGTCAAGATTCATTTCACCCTTTGTGACTTCAGAGGTTTTCACACTCTGAAGACTCTTGGCCAAGTTCCTCTAGAGCACCAAGTCTCTGAAATATAGGATCTCTCGCCACGTGGCCTCTATCCAACAAGCGAATTTTGACAGGAAACAAGTGGGGACCGCATGTCACTCCATGACGCATTCTCCATTGGTTAGGCAGTTAAAAGGGGTTCTCAACTAAGTCCTTATATCGACGACTGAGAAGGATCCCGAAGGATTCGAGGATCGACGATCCATGTTACTTTGGAAGTTCATCATTTGTGAGCTCAACATGTATCTTCCAACTTCCTCTCCAGACCATGCATGATCTATCACCACATGTACCTAGCATTCACAACCAAGATTTACTCTATTGAAATATTGTAACTGCAAAGAGTATTATATTTATTATTGAGTCATTATTAATTAGATCAATCCCCTTTTGTGGATTGATCATGTCGGGGATTGTAAATGACCAAATCCCCTTTTTTGGATTGGTAAAACCCTAATTATAACATGCTATTTGAGAAGCCCGTCCCTAGGGATAATTAAAGTGAATTTAGCCACTAGTTGAACAAGTCAGCCCTGCCTAGTGAAGAGACACCACTCTAGCACTCCTCATCTAGTATAAATAAGAGAGGCTAGAACCTCATTTTCTCACTCATTCAAGTCACTCACTCAGTCCACAAGTTGGATATTTCTGAAGTTGGGAGAAGGAGGAGAGAGAGGTGCATTGCTTAGTCTTGGATATTCTCTAGTATTTTTGGTTATTGTCTTGGAATTGTATTAGCTATCTATATTAAGGAAGTTTTTGTTGGTTTTTCTGCTCCATGAGGGTTTCCCAGGATAAATGATGTGTATCTTGTGATTGTGTTTCTATCAATGATCCTACCTATTCTATGGTTATATAGTAAATTGAAAAGAAACTTAATAACATCTCTAAATTTAACATGGTATCAGAGCTAAGCTAAAGAGAGCACCTTTCACTGGATAAGAAAAAACGCCATTGTTGTCGTACAAGAAAATTAGGCCTTTTATTGGAAAGTTTTTTTTTCCTAAAAAAACTCTAGAAAAGTGCACCCTACCCTAGTGAATCTTTTGGCAAATTAAGCGCACATTTTAAGTGGATAGAGCCTATGGAAAGTCAAACCCTAGTTTTGACTAGTACTAGAAAACCAAAAAACTAGAAAACCAGAAGTACCAGAAAACCAGAAAACCAGGAAACCAAAACCAGTACCGGAAGTACTATTCTATATTTCCGCAAGTCTATTTTCAAGGGGCAAGACTTGATATTTTTAAAATCGAACATCTCCAACAAACTTGCCTCATCCCAGCGCATCTAGTCCTTGGATCAAAATTTCAAAATTTGAAGTTTGGAAAATTAGGGTTTCATCATAAAACCCTAAGTTGTAGTTGCAGTTGCAGATTCAGAATCAACTGTAGTATCATTTGCAGTATCAATTGAAGTATCAGTTGCAGTACCAGTTGCAGTCACTCTTAAAGTTTTTAAAGGGTTGGTAATTATTACCGTTGCTACTGGATGGTACCACTACCTACAAATACTATCTGAGGTATGTACTTACATATGTTTAAATTGTTAAGCTTTAAAGGGTATTGGTAGAAGGGATCTCTTTCCATAGATACATAAAGATCTCAGATCCAACACATTCAAAGGAATAATGCACCCCAGGTTTGATTATTGTGATTTGCATCTATTTTTTATAACATTATTTTGACCTCATGAACATCTAGGTTATATGTTGAAATCATACTAACCATTGGTCAAAATCATCAAGGTTGATTAAAGTTGAGTTTATAGAGTTTATTCTCTAACTTAGATTTTTGTCAAGATAACATATTGTCTTAGTACAGAAGACAGGTTGAAGAAATCATTTGTGATCTTGAGTGAAGGGGACTTGAAAGAAAAGCAACACACTCATTCTTGAGGACAAAACTTTAGGTTCTAGGTTTGATTGATTAAGTTGATAAGATTAAAACTTGCACATGTCAAGTTTGATAGCTACCTCGTAATTGAGAGAGCATACTTGGTAGAATGTGAACATATTGAGATAAATGTTTATTATGATCATTCATGAGATATAACTAACATCTCCTCTAGGAGAAATTTCTTGGTTTGTCTCCAGGTTACCATGAAGGGATGGGTATTCAAAACACTAGAAGAGTGTTTCTCTCATTATTTTATTTCTTACTTTTAACCCTTGTTGTAGGAAGGTCACAAGTAATAGCTCTAAAGGAGATACTATGGTCACAGGTTCCCTAAAGAAACTACAGTGAAGGTTGCAGGAGGCAACATATTAAAATTAGACATGAAACAGACTACCCAATTCGTGTACATGATGATATACATCCATGTACCAAAGAAGATGAAGAAGAAGCTATTTTTGAGATCCAGAGTATCTCATGTGGAGATTGATTGTAAGGAGTAGAAGGATCCAAAGATGACCAAACATTAGAATATAACTCACAAAAGACTTGGTCAAAGGATAATGAAGCCACCTTGATGGGAAGCAAAACTCGGTTGAAGTCTGACTCAACCTTTCATATTTAGACTTGGTATTCAACACCAAGTATACCCTATAAGAGATGATGAAGTCCTTGTAGACTCAAAAGAAATCAAGAGTAAGCATGATCTTAGAAAGGATCATATGAAGAGACAACTTTCAGGACTTGGAGACTGATGCCATGATAAGACTAGATCATAGCTTCAGAAAATTATAGGAGATATGAAATCTCCTGGGTAGATTCCCTTGTTTCAGTGACATAGAAGGAAGCCAGTCAGAAAGACTAGGATATGGATTTTTCCATGAGACTAGAAGAGAAGTGAGTATTGTCTTCTAGGATTGATCTAAACAGATCAAGCATGTTTTATATGTACAAAGCCTTATGTGTGTCCAAAGGATTCTCCCAGCAAGAGGGAGAAGACTATGACAAGACACTTGCTCCAGTAATTGAAGAAATAGTTCTAGTATTCAAGAAGACAACAAAGACAACCATGATTCTGATATAGTATGAGATTCAAGGGGAGAAATCCCTATATTTGAGAGTGAGTTATCTCCAGTGCCATTTGGTGCAGAACAATTTTTGGTCCATGGAGACATGACTACACTAGAAGATAGAGTTACCTCCATGAAAGAAGAAGAGCTACTTTCAGTGTCAGTTATTGAGACACTCTCAGTTTCAGATGAAGCTATTGTCGTGATAGAGTAGAATATTTTCTCTAAGATTTCAGCAGCCACAGTGAGAATGAAGTAAGTCATTCTCAGCTTCACAAAAGTTGCAGGAGCAGAGTCTCAGTTCCAAAAGGAACAACTGTAGAAAGAGGAGAGGACATAATCTCAGGTAGTGAGACAGAGAGTGCTTTGAAAAAAGAACATAGAGCTAGCACATGATTGCGCAGATTGAGTTGCAGCTGAGAAAGTGTACCAGGTTGGTACAAAGTGATGTGAAAATTTGATTTGAAGTTAAAGATAGAAAGACACATGTCTGCAAGTTGAAGAAGGCTCTCTACAGATTGAAGCAAGCTCCTAGAGCTTGGTATGGAAGAATTGACAGTTTCCTGACGAGCTTGGGATTTACCAAGAGTAAATTTGATTCTAACCTTTACTTCAAGGTTATGAATGATGAGCCAGTTATATTATTGTTGTATGTGGATGACTTATTCTTAACTAGAGAAGAAAATATCATCATTGATTGTAAGAAGAATATCGTTGCAGAATTTGAGATGAAATATCTAGGCCTGATGCATTATTACTTAGGTCTTGAAGTTTGGCAAGATCCCAGAGAAGATCTTCCTTAACCAAGGGAAGTATGCAGTTGAAATAATAAATAGGTTTTACATGTTGGAATGTAAATACATGAAAACACCCATGGAAACAAAGTTGAATCTCTTGGTTGATACCTCGTCAGAATTGGTTGATGCCACTCTGTATAGACAGTTTATTGGCTCTATGTTGTATCTGACGAATACCAAACCAAATATATGTTTTTCCTTGAGTCAGTATCTGGTAGAACCCAAACATATTCACCTTGATGATGCAAAACATGTGATGAGATACCTTAAGGGTACGTTGGATTTTGGTCTCTGTTATACTAGAGATCATGACTTCAGATTGTATGGATATACT
>JZKD02S2120216.1:0-12985 GCA_000966675.3 Picea glauca
TTCATACACGCAGGAAATACAAGTGGTTCTTAAGCGCACATCTGTTGGCCACCCTTGTAACCCCTGTTGGTACCCCTTCGAGTGGTAGCACATCAGACAACACCTGTGTATGGATTGACCTAGATTTCCTGAAGCCCTCTTTAGATAAATCGATCGGCCTCCTGACTGCTATAGTGCCACCAAGAATAGCACTTGGGAAGATACTCTCTAGTACTTGGGTAGTTGGTTAGTATGGCTAAGGGTATGGTCTATCCTCCTTAGTTAGTGCCCTGAGATATTGGGCCGAGTACTACTGTTGGATCCCGTACATATATCAGAGAGCTATAGCACAGGGCAAACCCTTGTCTGTAGAACCCTTGAATACCTAACCCTTGGGGGACAGAAACATAAACAAATTAACAGAGATAGGATCTATTGCTGCACAATTGTGTTCAGGTTGCCAAGTAAACACACATTTCTTTCTGGTTAATTATTTGGGGATTTCATCACTGCAGTATTCTTCATACCAGAGTATAACTCCGCAGCAAAAAAAAAAGTCTGGAATTTTTTTCACCATTATTTGAGACCTATTCCATTGGATTCATCTCTTCTCCCTTATCAAATTCATCCATATCATTTTTCGGAAATTTTTTTTGACCCTGCCCACCCCTTTTCAGTTCACCCATCCTCATGGCCCATACCCATAGCCAAGAACTAGAGTCTTGCTTCAACACCTTTCTTTCCTAGAGAACCAAAAATAAGTGAAACAACTCAGTGCTACTGTTTCCTCCCTTGATTCATCCATCAATACAACCATAAATGCATCCGCACAGTCCTCCATGGAGGAAGTCAAACAAGCTGAAGATCCCTACCGATGACCCTTTCCATGATGCACCTCCAAAGACTGAAGGTGAACATTCCTCCCATTCCCATACCTTTCAACCCCATCACTTTCAACATGACCTACACCTTCCACGGGTGGATGTAACCAAATTTGATGTCTCGAACCCCACTGGTTGGGTCACCCAAATGGAACATTATTTCTCTTTATATGGCATTACAGATGACTTGGCCAAACTCTGGTATGGTGTNTTCATACACGCAGGAAATACAAGTGGTTCTTAAGCGCACATTTGTTGGCCACCCTTGTAACCCCTGTTGGTACCCCTTCGAGTGGTAGCACATCAGACAACACCTGTGTACGGATTGACCTAGATTTCCTGAAGCCCTCTTTAGATAAATCGATCGGCCGCCTGACTGCTATAGTGCCACCGAGAATAGCACTTGGGAAGATACTCTCTAGTACTTGGGTAGTTGGTTAGTACGGCTAAGGGTACAGTCTATCCTCCTTAGTTAGTGCCCTGAGATATTGGGCCGAGTACTACTGTTGGATCCCGCACATATATCAGAGAGCTATAGCACAGGGAAAACCCTTGTCTGTAGAACCCTTGAATACCTAACCCTTGGGGGACAGAAACATAAACAAATTAACAGAGATAGGATCTATTGCTGCACAATTGTGTTCAGGTTGCCAAGTAAACACACATTTCTTTCTGGTTAATCATTTGGGGATTTCATCATTGCAGTATTCTTCAGACCAGAGTATAACTCCGCAGCAAAAAAAAAAAGGTCTGGAATTTTTTTCACCATTATTTGAGACCTATTCCATTGGATTCATCTCTTCTCCCTTATCAAATTCATCCATATCATTTTTCGGAATTTTTTTTGACCCTGCCCACCCCTTTTCAGTTCACCCATCCTCATGGCCCATACCCATAGCCAAGAACTAGAGTCTTTCTTCAACACCTTGCTTTCCTAGAGAACCAAAAATACGTGAAACAACTCAGTGCTACTGTTTCCTCCCTTGATTCATCCATCAATACAACCATAAATGCATCCGTGCAGTCCTCCATGGAGGAAGTCAAACAAGCTGAAGATCCCTACCGATGACCCTTTCCCTGATGCACCTCCAAAGACTTAAGGTGAACATTCCTCCCATTCCCATACCTTTCAACCCCATCACTTTCAACATGACCTACACCTTCCATGGGTGGATGTAACCAAATTTGATGTCTCGAACCCCACTGGTTGGGTCACCCAAATGGAACATTATTTCTCTTTATATGGCATTACAGATGACTTGGCCAAACTCTGGTATGGTGTTCTCCATCTAGATCAAGAACGCTGGCAATGGTGGCAATGGAGAAAAACTTCTCGTCAAGGGTATATTGCTTGGACCCAATTTGTGACTGAGCTTTATGAACGCTTTGACACTAACACCAACCATTTGGGCCATTTGAAAAAATTGAAACAATCAGGAATAGTCGAAGACTTCATAGCTGCATTTGAGCGTCTGGATTTTCAAACAGAGGGCATGACTGATCCTTTCTTTCGAGAGTGTTTTATCAGTGGCCTCAAGGAGGAGATTAGGGCTCATGTCCTCATGGCTCGACCTTCAAGTTGGGTGGAGGCTACTAAAAAGCCTAAAGAAGGACAACAAGTTGTATCCTCTCAAAATCATAAACCTTCATTTATCCCTCACCCTAAACTCGTAAATCCCACTACTCCCTCCGCCCCATTAAAGATCCAAAAACTGACCAGGGCTGAAATGGATGAATGCCAACTCAAAGGCCTTTGTTATAATTGTGATGACAAATATTTCCTAGGCCACAAATGTAAGGAACAAAATATTTTATGGCCATCTCTGAGGATATTTCAGAAGAGGATGTTGAAACTCCCCTTGTGCTCGAGTCACCTGAAATCATTGACATAACCCCTCCCTATGACCCTCCTGAAGTGGAACCGATCATTTCCCTCAATGCTCTCACTGGCTTCTCCGCCCCCCAAACCCTCAAGTTAATTGGTTACACCAAGCATCGGAAAGTCATCATTCTGGTTGATAGTGGCAGCACCCATAATTTTATTCATCGCCACATTGCCCAAGAAACCCATTGCTACATCCATGCCGTCAACAATTTCCAAATTATGATTGCCAATGGTGGTTCCATGAAATGTGGAGGGTGCTGTGAAAATGTGCGTCTACAAATCAGTAAATACCACCTCAAATCCCATATGTTTGCTATCGACATGGGCAGTTGTGACATTGTGTTGGGTGCAGATTGACTAAGGACTTTGGGTCCCATTCTCATGGATTTTAAGGACTTAACCATGCAATTCGACCAGGAAGGCCACCAATATAAATTCCAAGGAATAACTACTGGTTCACCTGAGGTCATTAGTTCCCATCGCATGGAAAAGCTTCTCAAAAAAGGTCATTCTGGTGTCATTGCCTAACTCCATGCCATACAAGGAACATAGACACCTCCGGTGCCGCAAGACCTCCAAGCCCTCTTTTATAAACATCAAATGGTATTTTCCACTCCCCAAGGACTCCCTCCTTCCCGCTATGTTCATGATCATTCCATTCCCCTTGTACCAGGAATCCTTCCTCCCAATATCTGTCTGTATCACCACCCTTTTCACAAAAAAATGAAATTGAGAAAATGGTCCAGGAACTCCTTAATGCAGGCGTTATCCATCCTAGTACGAGCCCTTACACTTCTCCGGTAGTAATGGTCCTGAAGAAAGAAGGTTCTTGGAGAATGTGTCCTGACTTCCATGCCCTCAACAAACTGACCATTAAAGATAAATTTCCCATTCCTATCATTGATGACCTCCTGGATGAATTGAGTGGAGCCCAATTCTTTACTAAACTTGATCTTCACTCAGGCTATCACCAGATACGTATGAAAGAGGTAGACATCCCCAAGATGGCCTTTCAAACTCATGAGGGCCACTATGAGTTTTTGGTCATGCCCTTTGGCTTGTGTAACGCCCCCTCCACCTTCCAAAGCCTCATGAACCATGTCTTCCGTCCTTTTCTCCGTCACTTTGTCTTAGTTTTATTTGATGATATCCTCATCTATAGAAAAACCTGGAAAGACCATCTTACCCATGTGGATTGAGTTCTCCATATCCTCTCTCAGCATCAACTTTTCCTGAAACAGTCTAAATGTGCCTTTGGTGCCTCAGAAGTAGAAAACTTAGGTCATATGGTTAGCAAGGATGGCGTCAGGGTGGATCTGAAAAAGATTGAAGCTATGCAAGACTGGACGCACCCAAAGACTCTCAAAAGCTTGCATGGATTTTTGGGCTTAACAGGGTATTATCGCAAGTTTGTTAAGAATTATGGAAATATTGCAGCACCTCTCACTGCTCTCCTAAAAAATAACTCTTTCACTTGGACTCCAGCCGCTGCTCAAGCTTTCCAAACCTTGAAGATGTCCATGTGCACCACTCTGGTTCTGGCCCTTCCTGATTTCACAAAGACCTTTGTGCTGGAATGTGATGCCTCAGGGAAAGGAATCAGTGTTGTCCTTATGCAAGAGGGTCAACCTTTGGCTTTCACCAACAAGAAACTATCTGAAAGGAATCTGGGCAAACCCATCTATCAAAATGAAATGTTGTCTATTCTGCATGCCGTTGATCTATGGCGCCCTTATCTCTTGGGGCAACGTTTCCAAATTAAGACATACCATCAAAGCCTCAAGTACTTTCTGGAACAATGCATTTCCTCCCCAAAGCAACAAAAATGGGTGACTAAACTCTTTGGATATGATTATGAAATCATTTACAAGAAAGGCAAAGACAATGTGGTGGCGGATGCACTGTCTTGAAAATATGAAGATGAAGGATCCCTTTTTTCTCTTTCCTTCATTGTACCAAATTGGCTCCAAGCTGTTCACCAGGAATGGCTACAAGATCCCAAAAGTTCGCATCTGATCCAACAATTGCAGACCAATGCTCCAGCTCCCCCAGGGTACTCTTAGCTCCAGGATGAGCTTTGATACAAAGGCCATTTGTATTTAAGTAAACAATCAAATCTTAAACCCACGGTACTTTCTGAGCTTCATGCTACACCCACATCGGGGCACTCCGAGTTCACCAAAACCTATGACAGGGTCAAACGTTCTTTTTTTTTGGGATGGTATGAAACAAGAAATCCGTAATTTTGTCACTGAATGTGATGTGTGTCAATGCAACAAGGGAGAAACAGTCAAATCTCTGGGCACACTACAATCACTCCCTATCCCACYTGCTATTTGGAAAGATATCTCTATGGACTTTATTACCAGCTTACCCAAAATTGGGAAATAAATCAGTCATAATGGTGGTTGTGGATCACCTTTCCAAATATGCTCATTTCTGTGCTCTTCAACATCCATTTACTRCATCCACAGTGGCTCAAATTTTCATGGACCAGGTCTTCAAGCTTCATGGCATGCTGCACTCTATTGTTTCTGATCATGACCCAACTTTCACAAGCAATTTTTGGCAAGAACTGTTCAAGCTTCATGGCACCCAATTGCATCTCAGCACAACTTATCATCCCCGGACTGATGGTCAAACAGAAGTTGTCAACAAGTGTTTGGAAACATATATGAGGTGTTTTTCCTCAGAAAAGAAAAATCAGTGGATTCAATGGTTACCCCTAGCTGAATGGTGGTACAACACTTCCTACCATACAACTACATGAATGACTTAGTTTGAAGCGGTATATGGGCAGAAGCCATCTTCAGTTCTCTCATAATTATCGGGTACCTCAAAGGTCTAGGTGGTTGACCAAACAGTTACAGTTCAAAGGATATTCTCCGTACCCTCAAAGAGAACTTGGTCATGGCACATAATTGCATGAAGCAAAAAACAGATCAAGGTCTCTTTGAACGCCAATTTGCAGAAGGGGATCAGGTGTTTCTGCGACTGCAACCATACAAGAAAACTTCCCTCAAGGTTGAGCATTGTCAAAATCTAGCGCCCAAATTTTATGGTCCTTATACAGTTCTCAAGCATGTGGGACAAGTCGCCTATCAGTTAGCTCTGCCCAGTCATTCGAAGCTACATCCCGTTTTTCATGTTTCATGCTTAAAGAAGGTGATTGGAACTCAGTGCCAAAGTCAAACCAACCTTCCCGAGTTAGCTGAAGAAGGATCCATTTGGCTACAGCCAGAAGCAGTTTTGGACCAGCGTGAGTGTCCCNGATGTAAGAAGACCTAATAGAATCTTCTGCTTCTAGAAGGATCTTCCTCTAGATGCTTCTCTTGATAGACATATTTAGTATAAATAAGGGTCAAGGGTATGAAAACCCTAGCTTGGTGATTATTGTAACAGAGAACCTCTCGACTAGAGGTTTCCCCCTCGAAGAGGCTTGTGAACATTTCTTTCTGAATCAAAGTGCTATTTCTATTGTTGTTCTTATATCATTTATGTGTTATTGTGGCGATTATGCTGGTTATATTACTATTATTCTGCCATTTCTAGCATTTTATTTCTGTTCTGCGTATTTATTATATCTGGTATCTTGCAACATGAGTTAGAGAAACATCCAAAGAAACCTTAGATTTAAACATAGACACAACCAAAAGAGGAGACAAAACCTCATAGAGAGGTGAAAGGGGGAACCATAGAAACCCTTTCTGGAGTACCCAAGTACAACACTGTTGGTTATTACTCTCTCTATCTACTCCTTGGCTGACCTAGGTTTAGATTTGAACATGTTTCCAACAAAACCCTCTAAAACTATCGGCCCTCCTGGTATACTAGAAGGCAACGCAACACACATAATGTACTGTGCAATCTCACCTGAGATAGTTCTATGGGTGGCTGCAAAGCTCAAGTGCTTGCATCCTAGGAAAGAGTGGAGATCTGGGATTGTAACTGATCTTTCTCAACTCTTAAACTATTTACTCAATCTATTATTATTAAGATCCATTGATCTATTAAACTCTTGCATGCAGTCAAATAGATCTAGCTAACCACATATGTGTAAATCAATCATTAACAGGGATTAAAAATGATCAACCATTAACATAAAGTAAGCGAACACTCCATTATCAAACATGACACAAGTTTTACCATGGTTCACCCTCTCCTAGGATATGTCCACAAAGATCTGGCTCTTGGATAACTACACTTGCTCTTTCTTCTTCTTGGTCCCAATGCTGGACCTGCTTGTCCTCCTTTAGCGTTGTCTAGAGATGCACTGCTCGGTCAAACAATTCTGCTACTGCGTTGACTTTTTTCTCCATTTCTCTTAGTTGAAGTGTAGCTTCTTGTGTCCTTTTTTCTCTCACCTTCATAGGAGTCATGGGGTTGAGATTTTATTTTATTTCCTCGATCTCCTACCTGTACTGATCGAGTGTCTATGCGATGAGGTTGATCTTCTCCTCTGCACTTCTTTCTACTGCTTGCGCACTGTTAGGGATACAATTATACACCATTGTCAGACCCTGTTCCATTATGTTTGCGCGTTCTTGTTCCTCTTTGGTTTTGAGCTTGACCTGCTCAACTACCAGTTCTAAGGCTTCTTTTCCATTCTTCATATGTTGCAATTGTGTTGCGTCTATTCTTGTGCGCGACTGCACTTCCTCCACGACACTGAATTGAAGCTTGTACAATGCCTTGGTTGGTATCTTTGCCATTACCAACTCTACTAGCGCCAGATCCTTCAGTGATGTCTAGGCTATGGTTTCATCCTTCTGCAACATATTGGATGTGACTTGGAAGTTCAGGCTTGCCTACACTATAGTTTGGGAAGTATATTGCTCCCTCGAAACGACTCTTGCATTTGATTCTATTCCTACGGGGAAGGGCTTTGTTTCCATTTACGACCTATGCACTACTCTCATCTTCTTTAGGTGATGCAGGAGCATCTCTCCACGTCAATCAGCCAGCCAACCAGCCCACATCAATGCACACATTCAATGAAGAGAGGGGCAACCCTCATTTCAAATTTGAATTTGAATGTAATTAAATGAATGTAAGGTTGTTGAGCCGTAAAACCGTGCTTTGCACAGACATAGCTATAGGGAGCCTTGAATTTTTGTAAGGCTGAAATCTAGATCCGATTCTGGACTAGACAACCCATTCAATGTAATTGAATAGGGTAGGTATATTTGGAGGGAAGAGCTCGAAGAGCCCCCTCATGTAAAAAATCTTTGAATCTATTTTGAGGAGAGAGTTGGTAGAAAAGTAGCAGAGAAGGCATAGAAGTAGTATGTAGAGAGAGTTGAGAAGGAGCCAAGACTTTGTTGAAGTTCGTGCTCAAAACACCTTTGTAAAGAGGCATTTTTATTAATACAAATAGAAGCAGTTTTTCCTGCAAGTATTTTTGTGTTGAATCAATGTCTATGTGTGTTCTTTATATGCTGTAGATGTATGTTAGGTATGCATTTGCAGGGGTTGTTTGATTTCAGGGTTAGATGTCTTTGAGGCTTCACACCAGGAGGGTGTGACAGAACGTTGCAGGTTCTGATAGCCGTGCAGAGAGAGTGCATTTCAGAATTCTGCGGGTTCATACAAAGGCATGCTAGGAGGGAACAATAGATGAAATCATTAGCTCAGAGGAGGACGTCAAGGTTGCTGAACACCTTGGAGGCAAGACTATGTAGAGGAAGACACAGTAAGGAGATAGAATCTCTGAGGAGTTCTATAAGGCTCTGTCAGGAGGGCATTGAGCACAGACACAGAGTGTTGAGGAAGAACTCTGCTGTGAGTTTAACAAAATTTAGAATCACTGAGGATTCTAGACACTCTGCCAGGAGGGCATTGAGTAGGTGCTAGAGAACACAGGAATAACTCTTTGAGTTCTAGATTTGAAGAAGAGTCCAAGGAGAAGGATCTTCACAGGGTTGGTGAACACCCTGCAGACTTAGCAAGAGGTTGCTTGAGATAAGGAGTGCCAGGAGGGTATCGGATTCTCCATCTAAAGGAGGAAGGGTGAAAAGGACCGAGTTCCTTATGACTGTAAGTAATAGGAAAGCTCATGAGGGAGAGCGTTTTCATGTACGTAGGCGAGACTCAAGGTAAAGAGTTCACAAAGGAGAGGAGCAAAGGTTGAGGCATTTTGCACTTGGAGAATTCTTCCAAGTTCAGGAAGAACGTGCATGCTTAGGAGGAGCACAACTACCATCGGATCAGGCCGAGAAAGAGATCTGGACCGTTGGATTTCCACGTCCAGGGAGCAGCATAGGAGGCACACACAACAAGAGAAATTGTGAGCCATTGGATCTCACACGGATCGCCGATAGTCATCGGATGGTTCGGAAGCTGCACAAGGTTTAAACCTCATGCACAGAGAAGAGAACCAAAGAGGTCCCGAAATAGTCAAGGTATCGGGATTTCGGACTTCGGGATTTCAGAGGTCTTGCTGGCGAAGGTCAGGACGCTCCACGGTGAAAGTCCTGAAATAGAGAAAAGATCACATCCGTCCATCCGAGGGAGGACACGTGTCGCGAGATCACCCACTTTGGGGAATTGAACACCGTACAACGTAGATGAAGGATTTTTTTTTGACTTTGCACCTAGCGAAGTCCCGAAACGATTTGGACTATCCATTCGTGGAGGACACGTGGCGGAGATCGAGAGTCGACTGGGATTTCAGTTACCAGGGATTCGACTTAATAGAGGAGATTGTGTCACAGGGGGTCATAAGTCTTGAAATCGTGAAACGATAAGGATTGTCCATCTGAGGGAGGACACGTGGCAACAATCCAGGATTTTAGGGAAAGTCCCGAAAGGAAGAGTACTTCGGGGATTCAGAATACCAAGTTTCGGTATTTCGGGGGTCTTGTGTCACAGAGGATAGAGCATTTCAGGGATTGAAACTCTGAAATCGCAAAAGGTAAGGAAACGGGTGAAGCCATATCGGGATACCGAAAATCGACATTTCGGGATCCTGCTGAAAAAAGGTTAGAGCATTTCGGTGTTTGGAAACCCGAAATTGCGAAAGGAGAAGACTCGGGCAGAATAGAATTTCGGCATTCCGGGTATCGGCATTTCGGGAGTCGAAAGGACAAGGAAATGGGAGTTACAGAACGGGAAACCCCGAAATAGGACGGAGGTCTTATGAGAAGTGGACACATGGATCAGGGCATAGCTAGGAGGGGCTAATGCGACAAAGGCCATTTTGGAAAATTGGAAATCAGGAATTCGGGAGTTCCTTTGACAAGAGGTCGAGCTCTCGCATCGATAAGTCCCGAAGGGAATAGGATTGCGGTCATATGGAATAGAGTCGCAGGGACCAAGACATAGCCCAGGGGGCAAATTGTTGATTGAAGCCTTTTCGGCTTTTCGACATTTCGGTGTTCGGGAGATCAAGGGGACAGAGGTTCTCGACATTAGAACTCTGTGAGTCCCGAAACCTGAATTTCATGGTCGTGTACAGAAGATCGTGAGGTAATAATAAGGACCTGTGGATCAGGAAATTGAGATTCCAGCAGGGAATCAAAAGAGCTAATCCAGCTCGGAGGAGTGATTGAAAGATCCTGAGAGCGGACTTCAGCCCGAGGGTCAGAAGGGGTCTGCGTCAGTTGTGGTATCAGAGCTTGTTTCTATTTGTATATCTCAGAAAAAAGTAGTAGGAGGAGAAAGAGCGCTCTAATACACACAAGTTGTGGTATCAGAGCGAGATTTCATCTGTATATTTCAGGTGAAGCGAGGAGAAGAAAGTAGAGTGCTAAAGACTCTGTAGATGACTGTTGCAAAGTAACAACATGTTTTCTAGGAGGGAAGACAAGAACATCAATATGGCTACTGAAGGTTGTAGATACATTGGAAGGAAGGACCCAGAGATGATGAGAAAAGATGAATGGGATAAAGAACTTGCCGAAATAAGGGCAAGGATGGATGAACTTGCATTTGAGATGCAACAGAATGCCAAGTCGAGATGGGTATATGAATGGCCCACGAGGACAAAAGAAAAATGGCCAGTCAAGGAGTTGATGGATAAAAGACAACAGAGGCTATTGAAAATATGGTTGAGGCATGCTGAAAACCTTGACGGGCCAGAGGAGATGGTTCAGGTATGTGAACCAGAGACTGGGAGAAATCTCAGTGGTGCTGAGGATGAATTGGGATTAGCTGAAGATCTCAAGGACTGTCAAGAGGACAACCAGGAAATTCCTAATTGATAGGAGGGAAAAGAGTTGAGGTCACTGTGGGATCTCATAGACTGTCATGAGGACAGCCGGGGAATTTCACGTTGCCAGGAGGGAAATGAATCGAGATCACTGTGGGATCTCATGGACTGCCAGGAGGGAAACAAAAAGTTTCCAATTTTCCAGGTGGGCATGGGAACATAAATGGGAATGTTTGAGAGTCTCATGAACTTAGAGGTGAGTTTAGATCAGCCCGAGGAGCTAACGGAGCAGATAAGATCAGAGATGGATTTGGATCAGCAGATGTAGCTGACAAAGAAGGAAGATCAGAGGAATCTTCTAATGATTGGAGGAATTCAGATATTCCTTCCACATAGCCCAGTTGAGGCGAGGATTTGTGTTGCTGATGGAAGAGCGAGAACAATAGAAAGACAACCAGCTATGACTGTCAAAGTAGAATTTGAGTAGGTGTTAGAAGCTACCCAAGTAGAAGAGGAAGATGAGCATTCTGAGGAGTGGCTCAATATTTTCAGCCAGGAAGATGAAAAGACTGCAACATTGGAGCTTGCAGAAGCTGAAGAAGAAGAGACAGACAGCATGAGCTTTGTTAGTCTGTGTGAACAGATTGAAGCTCTAGAGATAAGGGTGATAGTGCAGAGCTTTCACATCCAACAAGTGAGGTTGGAAGTAGATGAAGGGGATGACATGGGAGATCATGATGATCTGCCCAATTGCAGAAGGAAAATGTAGTTGAGGAGACTGCATGAAAAAAGCCAACCATTTCAGTAGCTGGATGAGGTGATAGAGGACATCAGAAGGCTGATGTCAAGATTAGCAGAGATTGCCAGCAAGGAGAACCTGGGCAGAAAAGCAACATCAACAACAACGTAGCAGAAGCAGCAGCAACAAAGAGATGGAGCAGATCAACAACTCTAGAATTTTTTTTGGGATCCAGGAGGATTTCAACAACTGAGATGGGAAGCTCATGAGCAGGATCTCATGAGAAGCAGCTCATGAATTTTACAGCTGAGGAGTATGATGCAGGAGCATCTCTCCACGTCAATTAGCCGGCCAACCAGCCCATGTCAGCGCACACATTCAATGGAGAAAGGTGAAACCCTCATTTCAAATTTGAATTTGAATGTAATTAAATGAATGTAAGGCTGTTGAGCCGTAAAACCGTGCTTTGCATAGGCATAGCTGTAGGGAGCCTTGAATGTTTGTAAAGCTAAAATCTAGATCCGATTCTGGACTAGACAGCCCATTCAATGTAATTGAATAGGGTAGGTAGATTTGGAGGGAAGAGCTCGAAGAGCCCCCTCATGTAAAAAATATTTGAATCTCTTTTGAGGAGAGAGTTGGTAGAAAAGTAGTAGAGAAGGCATAGAAGTAGTATGAAAAGAGAGTTTAGAAGGAGCCAAGACTCTGTTGAAGTTCGTGCTCAAAACACCTTTGTAAAGAGGCATTTTTATTAATACAGACATAAGTAGTTTTTTCTGCAAGTATTTCTATGTTGAATGAATGTCTATGTGTGTTCTTTATATGTTGTAGATGTATTTTAGGTATGCATTTGTAGGGTTTGTTTTATTTCAAGGTTAGAGGTCTTTGAGGCTTCACACGAGGAGGGTGTGACAGAACACTGGGGGTTCTGATAGCCGTGCATAGAGAGTGCATTTCTGAATTCTGCGGGTTTAGACAAAGGCATGCCAGGAGGGCACAATTGCTAAAATCATCAGCTCAGAGGAGGACCTCAAGGTTTCTGAACACCTTGGAGGCAAGACTATGTAGAGGAAGACACAGTTAGGAGATAGAATCTCTGAGGAGTTCTGTATGGCTCTGCCAGGAGGGCATTGAGCACATGCATATAGTGTTGAGGAAGAAATCTGTTGTGAGTTCAACAGAAGTCAGAATCACTGAGGATTCTAGACACTTTTCCAGGAGGGCATTGAGTAGGTGCCAGAGAGCACAGGAAGAACTCTTTGAGTTCTGTATTTGAAGAAGAGTCCAAGGAGAAGGATCTTCACAGGGTTGCTGAACACCTTGCAGACTTAGCAAGAGGTTGCTTGAGATAA
>JZKD02S2120227.1:0-20827 GCA_000966675.3 Picea glauca
GTCTTGTTAGGTGCTTTGCTGCAGGTTGGGTGTCTCCTTGATTATCCTTTTGTGATGTCTGCTCTGCTTGCTCAATTGCTTGAACATTTTCCTATAAAGGTTGTTCTATGAAACTATGAAGTTCTTCAGGGTGCTCTGTTGCATCCTGAATTGCTTCAATTGTTTCCTAAGTTTGTTTACTTCTCTTCCTTGTCATAGGGGGGGATCTAAGAGAAACCATTTTTCTCTTCTTTATTTTTGTTAATGCTTGTGTCGGTGAGGTCTGGGCCTCAGTGATTTGAGCAGGTTCTACTTCAATTTCAGTTTGAGGCGGTGGAATTTCTCTTTGGGTGGTGGTCGCCTGCTCTAGTTTTGGAGGTCTATTGGCCTCAATTATATTCTCCCATGTCAACTAAGTTTGACTCAATGCTTTATCCACTATTAGTTTTACTAATCTGTGGTGGCTAATGACAGTAATAGGATCCTTGGACTTTTGTGTTCTTAAGGAAACTTCATGTAGTATGGCATGCAGGAAGAAAGGTAGATTAATTACTAACCGTTGTTTCAAGGCTGCCAACAATTTGAGATGGCGAGGTCGAATTACATCGTATCATCCATCGAAGGTGATGTACTACTGAACTATCCCTGCCAATTCCTTCCACAGTTCACTGAGGGTACTGGGATTAAGTCCCTTTCTTTTTTTATACAATTCTTCCCCAGGTTCTGTGAAAGATTCCACGGCTTCCCTCAGCTTCGTGTATTTCCCTGTCCATTGAATTCCTATGTTAGGGAGGCCTGTGACTTCTGCTACAATTTTTGGGGTAACTGATATTTGTATGCCTTGCACTGTAGAGATTTCTCCTTGCAGGTTTTGAAAGAATTTGAGCATGACGTTTGTGTCATAACCTTGCAAGCGACTAAAGTACTCATTCCACCCTAGGCAATGTAGGATTTCTCTTTCTTGTTCTATAACCTGGAGTAATGTCGTCTCTCTACGCACACTTCTGCCACCCATATTTCTGTGAGAAAGAAAGAACAACTATCGTTCCTATTTACAAATTTGGTTAGACTAGCTTTGGAGAAGAAGATGCCAAAAATGGAAAATATTAGTAACAAAAAATGTATAAAGACGTGGGTTTTATATTTATTGCAATCATTACAGCTAGTCAAAAAGTGTGTCAAGCATCCCCCTCATTAATGTAGAGGTCGTCCTCAACCGTCAGTGTAGTCGGAAGCAATGAGTGCAGTTATTTTCGGGTGAGAGGTAATGATTGCATTGTCGCCGCCAATAGGGGCTAATCATATATAATTTTCAAAAAGATACATGCCACCAAAAAAATAATTTAAACAATAGTCGTTTAATGTGTGGAATTAGTAAAGTTATTACACCTATTTGCAAAAAATGATTTATGGAGAAATCAATCAAAAATAAATTAAATCTATTCATTTTTTATTTTAATAGTCCACATAACATAACATTGTTACTTTTCCGGGTGATTGAGTATAACTGATATGATAGCCTCATTATTTGAGTAAAGGAGATCTAAATACACGCAAAAACTTGGTACTTTGAGATAATGTTCCATACCATAGGAAGAGTCGCTTCTATCGGCAGGCGTCCATAGCCTTGGCAGGGTTTCCTTTTAACCCTTAGATGAGCCTTTATCCTTAATACACATGCGAATCATCTTTTTCCAAAAATACCATTATCTTTTTTGGTAGCCAGATGATGATAATGCCACTTACTATATTGTAACTTAAGTGAACAAGCCAGCTCGTGATGAGACCTCTTGTCCTTCGACAAAAGAAAATGTTAAAGGCCATTGCCCTGGTGTGGTAGCCATAGTGGGAATGTCACTTACGTTAGTATCCTATGATCATGGTAGGTTGGCTCGTGATGAGACCCCCCGTTCTTTATGAAAATGGTTTGTATTGTGTATCTTTATTTATTTGTATCTTTTCTTAATAAATATTTGAATTGTCTTTTCCCAAGAAGACCATTATCCTGGTTTGGTGTCCAGATGATGATAATGCCACTCACTAGATTGTAACTTAAGTGAACAAGCCATCTCGTTATGATACATCTTGTCCTTTGACAAAAGAAAATGTCAAAGGACATTACCCTGGTGTGGTAGCCATAGTGAGAATGTCACTTACATTAGTATCCTATGATCGTGGTAGGTTGGCTCGTGATGAGGCCCCCCATTATTTATGGGAAAAATTTATTATATATATATATATATATATATATTATTTTTATTTATTTGTTTGTTTATTTATTTTTTGATAAGGGAGCCTCATCTACTCCTTAAGAGTAAGGGATGGTATAAGGAAGTGTAAATATGCCAAGTAAAAGTGTGATGAAGACCCCTTATAATATAGAGGCAGAATATCATTAAGGTATATTTGTATATATAAGGGAAAGAAATAACTTATGGTGGCGATCGATTATGAACGAGGTTTAAGATATTTCGGAGAGATTATTCCATGATTTTTTTTTTGATAAGGTGTGAGGAACCATCCACAAAATAATGATAGATCGTTGTAATGACGATTAGAGACAGTGTTGGTCAAAATTATTTGATGAAAGCCTTACTTACGGCAGAATGGCTAGCGTTTGAATGGTAAATAAGGGAACGACAATCGCGCGAAAAGGAACAATAGTTGTTCTGTTAAAAAAAAAAAGGAACAACTGGTGCGGGAAAAGGGAACAATAGTTGTTCTGTTAAAAAAGGAACAACAGGCTTGCGAGAAGGGAACAACAATTGTTCCGTTGAAAAAGGAACAACAGGCACGCGAAAAGGGAACAACAGTTGCACGAAAAGGAACAACAATTGTTCCATTCAAAAGGAAACAACAGGCGTACAAGAAAGGAACAACAGTTGCACGAAAAGGAACAACAATTGTTCCATTCAAAAAGAAACAACAGGCGTGTGAGAAAGGAACAACATCGTCATGAACATGTAAAAGACAGAGTCCGTGTGATAAAACAAAATGGGAGTATGGAACAAAAGAAGGTGCTAATTGTAGTTATCTGTCATGATTCTTGTTTCCTAGATGACTTTTTATAAAACAAAGAAAAACTAACCACTCAGTTGGAAAACTATGTACATTATGTACAGTATAAAAAAAATACATAGTTTATGGAGTTGGGGTGGATGGGTTACCTTCCCAGCCAACCAAAATCTACATCGTAGGGTCTTTACTTCTTGATAGAAAGAATCTTTTGAAGGTGGCTGGTGGTAAAGTCATAGCCAATGTCCATTGAATAGAAAGGGTGACCCAGACCCATCAATAGTGCTCAAAGTAACCATGCCATTATCATGGACTTCATTAATTTCATACGACCCTAGCCATCATGTCTGTAATTTCCTAGGAAGGTCCTAAAATTTGGAACCATAGAGGAGCGCCCAGTTGCCTTTATTGAATGATTTCTTCTTGATATGCTTGTCGTTCTAGGCTTCTCTCTGTCACTAGATAATAGTTGTGCTCTCCACAACAGACAAGCGTGCTTCATATAATTCATTGAGTTGCTGAAGGCCTCGTTTATGTGCTTCTGTAAGATTTAGTCCAATTTCCTGGGCCATTCTTAGGGTCTTGATCTCGAATTCTATTGGGAATATGGGTTATTTACCATAGAATAGATGGTAAGGAGAGTAGCCAGTGGTGTTATGCCAGGTTGTACAATAATCCCATAAGGCATTTTGGAGCTCAGTAGCCCAATTCTATCAGTTTGTTGAGACAGTCTTCGTCAAAATTGCCTCTAGGACCTTATTGGTGCTTTCTACTTGCCCGTTTGCTTGTGGGTGGTATGGAGAAGTAACTCTATGCTTAATGTGATAGTTTTCCAGGGTGGCGGTGATTCTATGGCCTGTAAATTGTGACCCTCCATCAATAATTATTTCTCTGGGTAGTCCAAAACATACAAACAATTTGAAAAGGAATTTGATGACTACTTCTTCTGTTGCATTTGGTAAAGCTTTCGCCTCTACCCATTTGGTCATGTAGTCCATTGCAATGAGAATATAGGCCTTTTGATTTGACTTTGGATTAAAGGGTCTGACGAAGTCCAATGCCCATGTTTCAAATGGTTCTACGACTAGTTGTGTTTTCAAGGGAATTTCATCAGCCTAACCTGGTTTCCCCATCCGCTGACAGTTGTCGCATGTCTGGACATATTTCTTGGCATCTATGAATATTGAGGGCTAATAATATCCTATCTTTAAGATTTTGTGTCTAGTTCTGCGGTCTGCAAAATTCCCCCCACAGGGCTTGTCATGTCCTGCTTTCAGTATGTCATAGATTTCGTCCTCTCGTACGCATCGCCAGATCTGGAGATTAGCTCATGTGTGGAAAAGATATCCACTGATCCAAGTGAATCGTGCGCTACGTTGGAAATCAATCGTCTTTAATTTTATGATAAATGTGTCGGTAATCTCCCCGCTACTAGATAGTTTGCTACATCAGCATGCCAAGGTGGTTTTGTGTTGACAACAAACAGATGCTCATTCGGGAATTGATCCTCAATTGTTAATGAGTCGTCTGTTTTTGGGATGCGAGACATGTAGTCTAGGACAATATTTTCTCTCTCAGGTCAATCTTTGATGGTGATATCAAATTCCTAAAATAATAATAACCACCGAGTGACCCGTCCATTAGTAATTGGTTTATTAGCTAGATATCTAATGGCAGAATGATCAGTATACAGGATAACTGGATAGCTTGTTATATAATGATGAAATTTATTGATGGCATGTATGGCATCTAAGAAATATTTCTCTGTTACTGTATAATTAAGTTTGTATGGAGTTAGATTCTTGCTAATGAAATAAATGGCATAGGGTTTCTTTTCTTCTTCCTGTCCCAGAACAACGCCTATGGCAATGTCTGAGGCGTCGGTGGAAATTTGAAATGGTATTTTCCAATTAGGTGCTCTCAACACTGGCGCTGTTGAGATCAGTTTCTTGAGTCCTACAAAATCCACATCGCATTTGTCAGACCATTGAAATTCTACATTACCTGTCAAAGCATGTAAAGGCACAACGGTTTTTGAAAAATTTGGCATAAATTTGCGATAGTATCCTAATGCACCAAGAAAACTACGTACCTCAGTTTGTGTGTGTGGAGTAGGTAGATTAGAAATTACCTCAATTTTTGTTGGGTATACTCTAATTCCATCTGCAAAAATGTAATGCCCTAATACAACACCTTTTGTCATCATCATATGACATTTTTCATGGCTTAAACATAACCTGGTAGCGATGCACCGTTCCAATACCTTGTCTTGATTATTCAAGGCTTGATCGAAGTCGTTGTCGTACGAGGTGAAATAATCCATGTAGACTTCAAGCCCTTCGCTTATTAGATCATTGAATATGCTGAGAATGGCCCTTTGGAATGTAGCTAGAGCATTACAAAGTCCGAAGGGAAATACTTTGTAGGAAAAGGTACCCCAGGGACATGTGAATTTGATTTTATCCTGATCTTCTAGGGTGATCTAGATCTGATTGTAGCCACTGAAACCATTTAGGAAAGAGAAGAATTTCTTCCCTGCCAAGGTATCCAGGACCTAATCGATGAAAGGTAATGGAAAATGATCTTTTTTAGTAGCTTTGTTTAGTTCCCTGTAATCAATGCAGATTCACAGCTTCCCATTTTTCTTTGGGATGATGACTAATGGGGAAACCCATCGGCTATCTGAGATAGGGTATATAAAATATGCGTCCAACAACTTTTGTAGCTCTTCATTAACAATATCTCTGAGGTGGGGGTTCAGTCTTCTTTGCGGTTGTCAGATAGGTCAGACGTCTTTCTCAATATAAAGTGGTTTGTCCAGAGTTGTGGATCAATACCTTTCATATCAGAGTACTCCTAGGCAAAATCTTGTTGGTATTTAGAGAGAGTTTGGATTAGATTTTGTTGTTGTTTCTCTTCTAGGTTGGCATTAATGTTCAGAGACTTCCTTGGTGAGATCTTAACGGATTTTTTGTTGTGAACAATGGTAGTCGGAATTTTTTGTTCCATTAAATATTCTAGCGGGTCTCCCTGTGCTTCATAGTCTAGAATAGCTTGGAAAATCTGGCATGTTGGGTTACTTACAATGGTTGGGTTGTTAATAAACCCATTGATTACATCATCCTCTAGTTTATTCTTGTGCTTGAGGGCTTCTTCCATCATGAGTGGGGCACGCAAATCCTTCTCAGGATATCGTTGTGGTGGCAATTGCGGGTGTATGATCGTTGGGATAGGTTTGGCTGGAGGATATAAGATGAGATTCCTTGTAACCCCTCCTCTAGAAATTGTCATTGTACCCAATCGACAACCTATGTATGCATCAGTTGTCATGAGCCATGTTCTACCCAATATCAATGGATGCCCTTCAAGTCCACTTCTTGGGTTGATGATGAGAAAATCTACGTGATATTCCCAAGAATCAACTGAAATGGCTATATCGTGTAGTGTTCCAAGTGGTTTGACCACTGATCAATCGGCCAATTGCAACATAATCAGGGTTGGGTTGAAAGAGTGAAGACCCAGGGCATTGCAGGTTTCCATAGTTAGAATATTGATGGCTTCCCCCAAATCAACTAGGGTATTTGGAAAGGAACAAGCCTGAATCTGAACTGTTACTATGGGGTTCCCCAGATCTGCATATTTAACTGGTGTTTCTCTACCCAAAATTAGATCAGATAAGGCTCCCACCACATGAACTGTTGATGATGAATTTTTTATTTTTTTGACGGGCTTCCTCCCACATAGCTCCTTGATTGTCTTTGCATAGATCAGTATGTCTTGCAGGGCTTGTAGGAGTGGAATTTTGATGTATAAATTCATGAGTCCCCCTACAATGTCGAAGTCAGTATATATGGTGGGTTTCGCTATCATCAATCTTTCGGGGAACAGAGGGGAGGGAATTGCATCCCTATCAGAGTCTTGTGATTTGACTGTGTTCCTCCCTTGCCTGATTTCTTCTATTATTACCATAGTAGAGGGTGTTATTGCTGGTTGTTTTTCATTCCCTTGTTCTTGGGGAATGCCATTTTGTTCAGGGGAGATGATGTGCCCCGATCTTAACCGAAGTTCATTGCACCCTACTAGATTGATTTCCCCTTCTACAATTTCCATAATCTGGACGAGTTGAGTTGGTCTGTTATTGGGATTTGGCTGGGGTTGGGTAGGTAATTGAGGGAACAATTGTGTTTGGGGCAATGGGAGTGGAGTTTGTAATGGAGGTTGGGTTTGAGAGGTCATCCCCATAGGTTGGTTATTCATCCCCATGGGGCTCTGCCAGTTCTGGTTCCAATTTGGGTTTTGGGTAGTCGAGTTAGGCCATTGTGGAGGGTAGGTATTATTCGAATTTTTTCAGGATGAGGTGGGGTATTGTGAATTTGATCAATTGGAACTTGTAGTTGGTTGATTTTGCAAGTTGGGGTTTGTGGCAGGCTGGTTTGTCCAGGTATGAATTGCAGGTGGGTACTGCTGGGGATACCAATTCTGATTAGTAAATGGCTAACCCTACCATGTGCTGCCAAAATTCTGTTGTTGATTATACTGTCCAGGATTCTACAGTTGATTATACTATCCAGGAAAGAAAGAGGAAGGGTCCTGAAATGTATTTTGAGGTCGGGACTGCCACTGACGGCACTGAGCCATTAGATATAATGGTTATGTTTCCTCTTTTTCTTCTTTGAATACAACTTTCAATCCAGGGAGTGATGGGCATTCATCTGTGTCGTGATCCTTGGTGCAAATAGCGCAAATCCGAACTATATCCAAGGGGAATTCCCTTGGACCATGTTTCTTTTTGCACTTGTGGAAAAATATAGCCAAGGTATGCTCTGCCTCTACCTTTTTTTGTTTGTCCTGCAATACATCCAAGTGTGTAGTCAGAGTGCTCAAAATATTTGTTTTAAAGTTTTCTAGGAGATTACCGACTTCAGCTCGCGTAACACCCCCACTGAAGATATTGTTATTTCTTGTGAGGGACATTCACATTCTTGACCTGGTCCGCATACTTCCTCGTGAGCACCTGATACACAATAGAACAATATCTTCATAAATTTCCTGATAAATGTCACCTTTCCGCATTAAATTCAATGTTTCTACCCATTCATCTCTCATTCCTTTGATCAGAGTTTCTTTGAGTACTTCACCTGGTAATGTACCATAGGGTGATGTTTGCAAATTATACTGAAATCTTTCTACATATTCTTCTAATGATTCATTTTCTTTCGCAGTCATTTGAAAGATTTCATCTTTTAGGTCTCTGGTTCTGCAATAATCCTGATATTTTAACAAGAAGGCTTGTTTCATCTGGTCCCATGAATTGATGGTTCCACCTCCCAATCCCATGAACCAACGCAGGGCTGCTCCCTTCAAGGTAGAGGGGAATAGTTTTAAATTTTGGGGTTCAGAGATGTAATCATACCCTCTACATAGGACATCAAATTCAAATAGGAATGCATCCAGGTCTTCTGAAATCAATCCATGGAAGGTTGGTAGGTTTTGTAAAGGGATTGCTTTCATGGGGGCATTGGCAATTGGGTCAACTATTGGATACTCCAGCGTGGAGCTCTGGGGTTTTTGTTCATTTGGTTGTGCCATTTGATCGAAAATGTGCCAAAAATTTTCAGGAGGTTCTTGATCTGGGTATTCTATTTGAAATTGTTGATTATTTGGTCTTCCAAGGAATTTGACTGCACTCCCTTTATCTGGAATTTCGGATATGCCTTCTTCTTTCGCAGGAGACTCAAGGTCAGGTGGTGATGGTGTGTATGCCTTGGTAATCCCACTAGTTTCTCCTAGTCCCTCCTCCATATTATTAGAGCTTCCCTCTTTTAAGGGGTTGAGCGATGGGAGATCTGTATTCTGAAAGCTCTGCTCAGTCCCTTCAGTTTTTCTATGAATCTCAGCATGGGTCATAGTTGGTGAAACTACTGCATGAAGGATTCAGGTGGATTCTTTCCTAGGTCCAACTGAAGCTTGAGATTCACCCTTTTTGATGATTTCGTCTATGAAAGTGATTCTTCCAGGGATCACCGAACCCTGGGTTTTGGTAATTTTTGGTGGGAGTTTTGGTTTTTCAAGATCCTTCTTTCTAGTCATACACACTTCACACAACAACAAAAGAAATTTCAACAAAAGAAAGAACCTATGAAGCCTCTAAAGTGTCAACTGGAGGTAAGCGTTGGCATAATCATTTTACTTATTACCTGCGTAGGTTCCTACCTTCTGTCTTCAATACCTGGTCCTCCAGAGACACAACCTATGCTAACTTTGACATTCTCCTCGGCAACGAAACCAAAATGTTGGTGTCTAAATACGTCCTAAAAACAACCTTAGTTTAACATTAATTTATCAACCCAGAGATTCGTCTTTTATCTCAAGAATATTAGCAAAGTATATGCAGGTAGCCTAAAATCGTGTAGCTAAACCAAATCTGAGTTCATAAAAAATCAAGTTCCTCAACCGTTCACCAAAGATTCTAAGAACTAATGGAATAGAGATCTGATTACTAAGATGTTTTAAAATGGAAAAGAAATAATTAATCTATTGAATTCACTTAACTAAAAATAAGTAATTGAATCTAAGTAAGGACTTGCAAAATTAACTATAAATTACGAATTCTGATTACTAGAAAGGAAATAACCAATTGCTCTATCTATAGAAAGAAACACCAATTGTAATCTAATCAGAAAGGACAACTAATGTAACTTTAACTGAAAGGAACAACTATTGTAACTTCAACCGAAAGGAACAACTATTGTAACTTTAACCAAAAGGAACAACAATCGTAAATCTAAGGAAAAGGAACAACATAGATGAAAATGTGAGGAACTATCAACCAGTAACTTCAGAAATGGAAATCATAATGGTAGTCATTAATAACTAACGTAAATGTCTATCTTCTATACGCAAACAATCATAAAATCCTTAACACACTTATGCATTTATCCTTGGCTATTGTAAAAGAGATCTGAATCACAAAATAGAAATCAAACTTCGAATTGATACAATTACAGAACAAGACAGTAGCTCCTTCAGAATGGGCCCTCTGTCTTCAGAAGTACTGCTGCGAGAAACTTAGAGCACAGAAATGATAGAAACACTCAAAATGTTCATTGATTCCATGACTGGTAAAACATTTACAAAAACTGCTTGCACAGAGAAATTCTGAATCTAAATACTTGAATGCATGTTTTTTTTTCCTTTTCTGGATCTATTACCCTGTTATATATTACAATAGTTTGGGTAAATCAATCTATCTTGAGGATCGAAAGATCCTCAGGATTTCTTTACTATTATAAAGTTACAATATAGGCAATGCATTATTTTCAAAACTGCTTTGCACCTAAAAAGTCTTCAACCTTCACTAGCTTACGCATAGCCAAAATCTCTTTAGTTATCTTTGACAGTTATTTATCCAATTCTGCAACAAAATCAAGCCATTCCAATCGTAAATTATAATATATTTAATAAAACTTTAATAACAACCCTAAGAGACACATTAATCATATTCTTTCCTATCTATCCCTAACTATCTAAAGAATCAATCAAAGTCATATCATGAATTGTGGGAAAAAGGAAGATATTTATACCTCTTTCATAACCCAACAATAGGGCATGGAGAAAAAAGAATATGTAGATTAAAAAAGTAGCAACTCGGAAGTACAAAACAAAAAACCAAAATATTAACTTTGCAAAAATTTGAAAGGGTGTATTCAAGCTTTATACCTCTGGATATGACTAAAATGGCCATATCTTGGGAAAATTAAAACCTTTTCTAGTGAAATGAAAAGCATTCCTGTCTGAAATGAGTTCTTTGTATGCAATGGAACAATCCTCTTAGTCCAAAAATGTACATAAATGGAAAAAACCATATATGCAACAACACGACTTCACGATCTTGATCTACAATAGGAGTGATTCTTCAAAAGCACTATGATACCATATTAAAAAACACAAGTATTCCAATAGAGGATGAACACCTTTAGTAACCAATCACACAACCAGATCAAAGATAAACACAACAATATTTTCACATGGTAAAACCCCTACATGGAAGCATCCATGACCCCAACCAACGTGGCCACTTGGAGCAATTTATTAATGCAAAAGAAAAAGATTACAAAGATATTTGCAAGATATTTTCTCACAATTGATCATTGGAAAATGACCCTCCATGCTCTTTAAATAGAGATAATGGACCAATCAGGTGTTAATCCATGGATCAATGTAGCCGTTAAGATCGAGGAGAATATGAATCGTCAAATCACTCTATGTTGGGAATATATCGTGACTATAAGATCACCTAACTACAATTTCTTACTAATGCATACACATTAAGAAACACACTTTCACCTAACAACACATTAGACCAAGTTGTTATTAACTAACTCCTAAGCATCTAAATATCCTAACACTCATTGGCTACTCTGCTCCCCAAACCCTCAAGATAATTGGCTACAATAAGAATAGGAAAGTCATAATCCTCGTTGGCAGTGGAATCGCCCATAATTGTGTTCATCATCACATTGCCTAGGAAATAAATTGCTATATCCATGAAATCAACAATTTTCAATTCATGATTTCCAATGGTGATTCCATGAAATGTGATGGGCATTGTGAAAATGCGCACCTACAAATTGGTGAGTACCACATGAAATCTCAAATGTTTTCTATCGACATGGGAAAGTGTGACATTATTCTTAGTGATGAATGGTTATGCACTCTTGGCTCCATCCTCATGGAATTTTAGGACCTCACCATGAAATTCCAATAGGAGGGACAATAGTATAAATTCCAAGGCATCACAACATGCTCACCTGAGATCATCAGTTCCCACCGAATGGAAAATCTACTAAAAAATGGTCATTGTCATTATTTCCCAACTCCATTCCATTCATACCATTGAGACACCCTTTGTGCACCATGACCTCCAATATATACTCTCCAGAAACCAGGATATGTTTAACACTCCCCATAGAATTCCCCCTTCCCACAGTGCCCATGATCATTCCATTACTCTAGTACCCGACAATCTTCCTCCCAATGTTCTCCCTTATCGTCATCTCTTTTCCTAGAAAAATGAAATTGAGAAAATTGTTCAAGAATTACAAGAAGTAGGTGTTATCCATCCTAGTACCATCCTCTATTCTTCTCTGGTATTCATGGTACTCAAGAAAGAAGGCACTTGGTGCATGTGTCCTAATTTTCATTCCCTCAAGAAATTCACAATCAAAGACAAATTTCCTATTCCTATAATTGATGGCCTTTGGGATGAATTGAGTGGTTCTCAATGCTTTAAAAAAATTGATCTCCATTATGGCTACCATTAGATACATATTAAGGAAGAAGACATCCCCAAGACTACTTTTCAAACTCATGAGGGTCACTATGAGTTATTGGCCATGTCCTTTGGCCTATGTAATTCCCCCTCCACTTTTCAAAGTCTCGTGAATAATGTTTTTTCCTTTCCTATGCCATTGTGTATTATTTTTCTTTGATGATATTATCATCTATAGTAAAACTTGGAAATCCCATCTCGTCCATGTGGATCAAGTTCTCCATCTATTTTGTAAGAACAAATGTTTTCTTAAACAATTTATATGTGTTTTTGGTGCTTCTGAAGTTGAGTATCTAGGTCATATTATAGACAAGGATGGTGTATAGGTGGACCCTAATAAAATTGAAGCTATGAAGTATTGGCATCAACCTAAAAATCTTAAAATATTATGTGGTTTCTTGGGTTTAACGATATATTATCACAAGTTTGTTCAGAATTATGGAAAAATTGCAACTCCTCTCACTGCTCCCCTTAAAAAGAATGATTTCAGTGAGACTCCAATAGTCAATCAATCCTTCCAATCCTTAAAAGAGGCTATGTGCACTACTCTTGTTTTTACACTAATCAACTTCACTAAGACTTTTGTCCTAGAATGCGATGTGTCAGGGAAAGGAATTAGGGAAGTCCTCATGCAAGATGGTCAACCTTTGGCTTTCACTAGCAAGCAACTATCAGAGTGACATTTGGGCCAATCAAACTACGGAAATTAAATGTTGGCTATTCTGCATGCAGTGGTTCTCTGATGTCATTATCTATTGGGGAAACACTTCCAAATAAAAATTTCTCATCATAGACTCAAGTATTTTCTGGAACAAATAATTTCATCTCTAGAGCAACAAAAATGGTGACCAAGTTGTTTGTATATGATTATGATATCATCTACAATAAGGGAAAATAAAATGTGGTTCTTGATGATCTTCCAAGGAAATATGAATAAGAAGGCTCCATTTTTTCCCTCTCATTCATTGTAACAGAATGGCTTTAGGTTTTTCGCTAGGAATGGTTGCAAGATCCCAAAATTTATAGCCTAATCCAAAAATTGCAACAGGATCCTCAAGCTTCTCTAGGGTACTCTTGAAAAAATGAAGAGATTTTCTCTTAATGTCTCCTGTATTTAAGAAAATATTAAAAACTTAATCCATTTTCCTCTCTAAGTTTCATGCTTCACCCATAGATGGGAATTCATGGTTTTCAAAAAGATATGAACAATTCAAATATTATTTTTTCTAGGACTATATGAAATATGACATCCACACCTTTATGGATGAATGTGATGCATGTCAATGAATAAGGACGAACTAGTCAAAGCTCCAGGCACACTCCAACCACTCCTAATTCCACCTCCTATTTAGAGGTATATTTCTTTGGATTACATTATTGGATTACCTAAATCAAGAGATAAGTCAGTCATCATGGTGGTAGTAGATTGTCTTTCCAAATATGTTCATTTCCATACTCTTCAACATTCATTCACCACATCAAATTTTTATGGATAATATATTCAAAATCCATGGCATACCTAATTCTATTTTCTCTTATCAAGATCTAAATTTCACCAGCAATTTTTGGTAATAACTGTTTCGACTCTAGGGAACCTAATTGCATCTTAGTGTCGCCTATCATCCCCAGAATTATGGACAAATCAAAGTTGTCAACAAGTGTTTGGAAACACATTTTTGGAATTTTGCATCTGACAGATAAAATAAATAGGATAAGTGGTTACCCCTAGCTAAATAGTGGTACAACACCTCTTACCATACTGCCACTCGCATGACTCCTATCAAAGCAGTCTATGGGAAAAATGTACCATCTATTCTCTCAATCATGCTAGGTGTCTCCAAGGTTCAGGAGGTTGAAAAAAATCTTATAGTCCGAGCAGCCATTCTTAGTACCCTCAAAGAAAATTTGGTCCTAGCTCATAATCTCATGAAGAAACAATCATATCATGGTCATTCTGAAAATCAATTCACTGAAGGGGACCAGGAGGTTGTTCATCTACACTCTTATAAGCAAACTTAACTAAAAGATAAACATTGTCAGAAACTTACCCCCAAATTTTATGGTCCTTATACAAATATCAAGTGAGTGGGGTTTATGGCCTACTCATTATCTCTACCTAGTAATTCTAATATCCATCCTTTTTTTCATGTCTCACACTTAAATAAAGTGATTGGAACTAAGTGTCAAACTTAAACCAGTCTCCCAGAGTTGGATGACAAAGGTTCTATTTGGTTACAACCATAAGCAATCTTGAATCAACGAAAGGGTTATATATGTCAGAGAACCATCAAGGAAGTACTAGTTCCGTTAGCAATGAGAGTCACCCTCATATTGCAGGAGGATAATCCCAGTACCCATCAAAATGGTTTGTGGAGGAAGGTTTATGATTGGAGGTCAAATGGACAAAGCTCAGCATACGAATGTTTTAATGCAGAAAATTGGGCTAGCAATGCATGAGAAAATGAGGTTCTCATTAACTTCAGTTAGTGGTTTAAGGTTAAATATGAGAAGGAGGAAGACTTAGTGAGGAGAGTGGACAAGTCTGCCATAAGCATCCGACCTTCAAGCAACTTGGTGTAGAAGAACTTAGGCACAATAGCACTCTTGAACTAAGTTTAAGATACTGAAACATACCACATAAGCATTATAATAAAACCTCCATTACAATACAAACACAACACTTCATCTGGATCATCCATGCACAAGCATTTTAGCATAATAGGAAACGAGACAACAAAAGAAAATACTGAAATAGATCATAACAACATTATAATCAAACCTCCATTACAATACAACTAAAAAATCTTGTCTGGATCATCCATGCACGAGTGTTTCAACACAATAGGAAACAATATAGTGAAAGAAATTGACTTCTATTAATGAGAAAGTCTCAGGTATCATACATAACCATAGAAAAAATATGTTATCAAACTATTACAAAATATGTAGCTCTCCTCAACCATCGACCCTAAAATATTCTTCAACTGATGTATTTATACCCAAAACAATGGACAACCTCTAGGAGTGTGAGTTGACCATCATGTCCAAGGATTTTCCATCTGTGCATCCTTTTATCAGACTGTGCATGTATCTTTATTTCAGACGCAAGCTCAGATCAACATGGGCCTACAAGAAAAACCATCCATTGTATTACCTTGGGCTGATAGTTCTGTCTCCATGGACAGACACTCCATGCCTTCTATTTATGGAGTGAGTCGAGGTTTCAAATACCAGTCCTTGTTCATTATCTGATTTCACCTTGGGATCGGGACGTGGCTCGATGACTAGTGGGCGACCACATGATGCTATTGTATTCAATGCTAAATGGGCATTTGATTTTGAGGCCATCAAATATGTTTGGACCCACACCTCTTTTGAGCCCAAAACTCACCACCTTCTACCATGTAGCTCTCCTACAATGCCGTGGTTTATATTTCAGCTCACTCAAGTATTTTAACACCCAAGCATGTTACGACCCTGAAATGAAGCGTGGTTGTTGATTTGAGTGGTCCTGGGATATCTGTCGTTGAAACATGATACCACCTGTTTTCCTATGTTTTGAGACTGAAATCGACTTCCTTTGACCATTGTGCCTTGTGCTCATGGCTATCACATGTATCAACAAAGGAATTGGATGACTTGCTGTGAGCTTAGGAAAACCAGGTGACTAGTACTTTGAACCCAAATCCTGATAATTGTTTATCCTTCGAGAGAAACAAAAAAAAAAAACTTCGTACTGAGACTCAGTCAAGCAAGACACCAAGAGAAACTAGGTCCTTAAACCAAAAGGGAAACCGACTTTACCAGTCAGAAGGGAGAAAAATATGGGAATGGCATACAGAAAAAAGAGAGAGATGGGGAAAGGCTGAAGACTGAGGTATTAACAACAATTACAAGGGATGACAACTTCATGTGATAACATTGGCACCATAGAGGATGACATGCTCCCTATGAGCTGCCAAGAACATGCAGTTTCAGTGCCTTAGATTTTGGGTCATGGGGTCACTTATTTAAACATAAATCAAAGAGAAAGTGGTATCTACAATGGATGGAAAGCCAATCGTGGCTTAAGAAAAATATTTTTTTCAGAAAGTTCCCATTGATAGGGCGACCAAAAACTTCGAAATCCTCCAAGTTCTGTAATTTATACGTGTTATTTTAAAATTCCTCAGAAATCTTGAAAGGAAAAATCCATAAGGGTTCGACTTTACCATGTTTTCCTTTGTATTTCTTGGGTGCATCCCATTTGAGCACTAGATCACCCAAATGAAAATATTCCTTTCTTACATTCTTGTCAAAGGCTCATTTTATCTTCTGCTTATGGTCATATTCGTGTTCCTTTTTCGTGTGATCATATTCGTACAGGTCCAAAAAAGAGATAAAAGTCTACCTGGTTACGTTCTCATATTGTTGAGCTCGAGAATGAACTAAGACTATGCTCATAAATACGACAAGGTGAAAGATTCATTAGAAATGCCAAGAAACCTGCGATGCCAGAAACTGCAAGCTAGAGATTAGTGAAGCTATTTGCACCATTAGAGAAACCCCAAAACAACCATACCTTATAAAAAATGAAATTCTATAAATAACAATTGATTCGGAAATTTATTTACCATTTCATTTGCAAGGATTTGTGGAGTGTTGGAGAATCTCAATTGGAGCAAATCTTGTTTTCCTCGCTGCCAGAGCTACGATTGATCATTTCACACACCGTTCGAACCAGGTAGGTGTTCATCCTTTACTCTTTCAATTGCATGGTTTCAAGTTGATTTTCATGGCATTATTAATTTAAAACAAAAAGCCCCAGGTCGCCCTTTTTTGAACCAAATCGGCCTCCTTTTAAAATTTAATGAACTGGGGGGGAATATTTCACAAAAATGCATTGGAGAAGGGTTGTTAGGATGTCTACACCCTTGCAATTGATTAGAACTACCATTTTAGCAAAAGAAAACTCATGAAAATTCCCCTCATTGGCCCACACACCTCCTCAAATCATTTTGGATTTTTACCATGTTTTAATCATTGTTTGGTAAATATTAAAGGGTGTGGTGGTTAAAAAGGATGATTGGTTGCTTTTAGATGTCATGGGCATTTGATTTTATGTTTTAAAATGCTTTTTGAAAATCCCCGAAATCACAAAAATGTGAGGAATGATGAAAATCTTGATTTTTTTGTTTTGTAGGTGTCTTCGACAATCATGATTGAATGTAAAGAGAGGGAACACGAGATGGATGATTTAGCCGCTCTGTGGAGTCCCCATACATGGGCCACTTTGAGGGCCTGTGGCTTGCTCAAGTTTTTCAAATTGCAAACAATGAAGAGAGAGATTCTACTGCTTGAGCACATGATTGGCCTTTGGGACGTTACAGAACAGGGATTCCATATTGGTACACAACTCCTAACCATTGAGTTGGAAGATGTGTACTTTCTGACCGAACTCTTGAAAAGAGGGGTCCCCATAGCTTTTACAGGGCATAGGGCATTACCTGAGCAGGTGGACGTGTATCTGGCACGTCACTGTATTCCGGGAGAAAGGTTGGTAGGGGGCAGGATCCCTATCAAGGATATACGAGATCTGCCTCTCCGATCGATATTATTTTCTATCACAAGCGTGACCGGTAGCACTAGTGCTATTTGGCATCGAGGTCATAGGTGGCCTATGGTGTTCAGTGTTTAGAGCCAACACTGTTCAATTGGAGTGCAACGTTCCTTTTGAATGTGAAGGAACAAATCTCACGGTGCAGGAATGGCCCAAAACAGTTCGGCTATGGCTCGTTCTTAGTCTCATTCTTCCTAGAGCGCATCCCTCAGATGAAACCTCAGATAGCATTGGCAGTACGCCCAGTGGACGAACCTCGGATGGAGAGGTGGACTAGTCTGTCTCCAAGACTAGTTTCTGAGTCAGAGTTCCACTTCACTGGTCATTTCTTTGCCTGGTTGAGACGGCAGTACCTCTGGATAGAGGACTTCCCATACGCCGATGTAGACTTCCGTGGGAGTATGGACTTGATTTTGCCCGCGGGGGAAGATTGGGACGAGTCAGATAAGAGACTAAGTTGTACCTTGTCTAGTTTTGTTTTTGAGTTTTTTGATGTATATGTATTTTTTTTGGGTATGTAAAAGAGTTTTAATAGATGTTTTGTTTTCAACATGCAGACAAGGGAGCAGTGCGCCCAGCGGATATACCAGTGCCAATACATCGTGGCGGCGCCCCAGTTGTAGCAGACCCAACAGTATCGGTGGTGGGCCTCTAGGAGGTTGAGAGGAACCTCCAAGGCCTTACGATGGGTATCCCTCCTCTGCGGAGGGGGGACGTGCCTTTACATATGCAATGGCACACTGTAGGGGTGCCAGAGAATATCAATTATCTGTTGAGGCGTGTAGTGCGTGCGGTAGTATGTTACTCATAGCATAACGCAACGCGGGGAGATTAGAATCTCCCCGTGATCATGTTTTTTGTATGCCTTGTCAGGCGATATTGTATGGGTGGATGGAGCCAATATTTTGCTCTCTTACACACTTTTTTGATGTAATGTAAACATTTCAGTCATTCCATATATATATATATATATATATATATATACCGTTTCGAGTTTTTATGATGTCGATGGTTTGTACATGATGATGTTTGTGATGTGTTTTAATTTACATGTAATGTACAATTTTTGCTTTCCTTGAATCTTATCTGTGGGCTAAATACCGATCCATGATATAATTAGCTAACGAATCTGAAACACTATTAAGTTCTCTTGGAATGTGTCTATATTCAATGTAATCGAACATTCGTTCAAGACGACGAACTTGCAAGTGTAGACGTAGAAGGATAGGACTACGGATAACGTAGATGCGGTTGAGTTGATAAACCATGAGTTGGGAGTCTAAGTAAATAATGATACGAGAGATACCTAGGGAGGAGGCTTGGGTTAACAATCCAATGACAACATGGTATTCTTCCATATTGTTGGTTGCTGGTCCTAAAAAGATGCCTCCTGAACTCACCACCTCGTCAAACTGATAAATAACCCATGCTGCTGAGGCAATGTTCCGGGTATGTCGGCTGGCACCATCCGTGAACACAAAAAAGATAGGAAAGACAGACGTCATCTACACATGAAAACATAGGCACAGTCATGAGTGGCAACGGTAAAGACTCGAGCACGCAAAAGAAAAGACACACCAAACTAAAATACAATAATGTACAAAGTACAGATGCTAGGTGATCTAGGCATAGTACTTTTTAAGGTAAAGCCCATTTCGGGGCTCTCCTAGGGAAATTCCATCTTGATCTACTAGTTCATAAGCACCTCTGTGTAAAACACGCTTCACGATGTAAGGACCGTGCCACATAGGTTATAACTTTCCTGTTCCCAATTTATCATGTGCTTGGTCATAAACGAGGACTATGTCTCCTTCTGCAAAGGCTCGAGGTTGGACGGATTTGTCATATTGATTCTTAATTCTTTTCTGATGTGCCTCATTAATGAGGGCAGCATCGCGACGTGTTTCGTCCAGCTTGGATAGGTACACAAATCGTTCTTCTTCTACAGAAGTATGGGGCAGGAGTTCTACTTTCAATTTGAGTGATGTAATTTCACACTTGATTGGTAGGATGGCTTCAATGCCATAGACCAACTGGAAAGGAGTGAATATGGTTGAGGTTTTCACCGAAGTGCGATAGGCCTAGAGAGCGGAAAATAGTTGTAAATTCCACGTTGTTTTGTTTTTCCCTACCATGTGTTGAATCATGGGTTTTAGGACTTTGTTGATAGCCTCAACTTGCCCATTCGCTTGAGGGTAGTAGGGGGACGAGTTTTCATGGAGAAAACCCAATTTGACGTGTAATTCGCTCATCATCTGGTTTTTGAAGTGTGCACCGTGGTCAGTGAAAATGGCATGTGGTACACCAAAATGAGTAATGATGTGGTTGAAGAGGAATAGAGCTGCAGTACGACCATCGTTCAGGAAGGTAGGCATAGCCTCAGCCCATTTTGTGAAATAATCGACGGCGACAATGATGTAACCGTGCCCCCCGGCTGAGGTAGGCTTACACTGTATGAAATCAATACCCCATTTGGAAAAGGGGCCGATGGCAATAATGGGGTGCAGCGCAGTAGGGTGGGTGCGTGCCTTCTTGTTGAAGATTTGGCAGGGTGGGCATTTTTTGACGGCCTCGATGCAATATTTGAAAATCAAGGGCCAAAAGTAGCCGGCACGTAAGATTTTTTGGGCTGTGGCCATCCTGGAAAGGTGACCGCCACAGGCGCCAAGGTGACAATCGTTCAAAACACGTTCAGCCTCTTCGTGAATCAGACATCGCCGAAGAATGGTGTCAATACCATGGCGATACAAAGTGTCGCCGAGGATGAGATAACGGCGAGAGTGGTGATGGATGCGTCGACGCTCTTCTCGAGAGATGTTTGGCTGAAAACGTTGGGTTTGAAGGTAGAGGAGAATGTCTCCATACCAAGGGTCAGAGGTGCTGATGAGGAAGAGAGACTCATC
>JZKD02S2120227.1:28513-46590 GCA_000966675.3 Picea glauca
TCTCACCTTGTTCTTATCCAAGCCATCAAGAGGCTGCAACTTCTATAGAAAATGTATGATGTCTTTATACCAAGTGCATTCTGTCATGCTTGGGCTAACATGATAGATTTTATTAGCAATCTCAGCTTGCTGAATTTCTGAGTTTATGTTCATGAAATTAACCCCCAAGGCTTTGCAATTTGATTCATCCAACAACCTGGCTAAACCTTGGCCTTTCACTAGTTTAGTGGGCTTCATTTCAAGGTCAAATTCCATAATTTTAGCAATCCACTTGCTCCTCTTCCCATCTATGTCAGGTTGGATCAATATCTCTTTCACTGAGGTTGAAGGGACATATGCAACAATGTTTTAATGTAGAACATATATTATGAAATCCTTGAGGGATTTGACCAAATCATATGCCTTCTTCTCCATGATATCATATCTCATTTCAACATCCCTCAATGCTATGCTAAAAAATGAAATAGGATGCTCTAACCCCTCTGTATTTTTCTGTATCAAAACAACATCCAATGTGTCAAATGAGGAAAATGAAAATATCAGAAATTCCTTAGAATAGTCAGGGTTGATGAGCACACATGCTTCAATCAAAGCCTTTTTTATTTGGTCAAAAGAATCTCTAGACTCAGTAGTCCATTTCACCTCATTTCCATTTCTAACCATGGTTGTAATGTACTTCACTAATTCAACAAAGTTAGAGATTAACCTTCTTAGAAAATTGATCTTACCCAATAATGACTGAACCTCTTTCTTAGATCTAGGAAAAGATAAGGTCTGGATGGCCTCTACTCTGCTTGGATCAATTCTTACCCCTTCGACTGACACAATGTGCCCCAATAATTTACCTTCTTTCGTAGAAAACAAAGATTTCTTAGGATTGAGAGAGAGACCAAAATTTCTACACTTCAAGAAGACCTTCTTCAAATCATGACAATGCTCTTTGTCATATTTTGAGAACAATGTAATGTCATCCAGATAGATGAATACAAATTTGTCTTTCTCCCCAATAAAGGTAATGTTCATCGCTCGCTGAAATGTTTCTCCTACATTCATCAATCCAAAGGGAATTTTAGCATACATGAATGTTCCCCAAGGAGCAATGAAGGTTGTCGTCTCTCTATATTCCAGAAGGACAAAGATTTGATTGTATCCAGAGAAGCCATCAATCATAGAAATCCTATATGAACAAGTCACTCTCTGCAAAATGTGATCCATCTTTGGCAAGGGTAGTTATCATTTTTAGAGCTTCTCTTCAAATTCCTGAAATCAACACACAACCTGATTTCCCCATTTTTCTTCCTCACAGGAACCACGTTAGCCACCCATTCTGAATATATCAAATGAATGATGATTTGGGAATCCAACAATTTTTTCACTTCTTTTTCCATAATACGCAGCATCATGGGATTTATCTTTCTGAGTTTTTTCCTAAAAGGATCGGTGTCCTCTTTCAAAGGGATCTTATGTTCAATGATGTATGTGTCATATGTTATTAAGTCTTCACATTTCCAGGAAAACACATCAACAAACGGCTTTAAAATCTTAACATGCTCAACCCTTTGTTCCTTTGACAAGATGCTAGACAACTTAACATACCTTGGACCATCGTATGTACCTAAATTGCATTCAACCACCTCAACAATTTCAATTGAACCTTTAACCTTTACAACAACATCATTTCTATCAAACAATCTCTCCAAGGGGATTATTCCTTTTAGAATATGGTTACTGGGAAACTAAACAATATGATGGTCAACAATTTTATTTAGAAAAATATCAGTATGAGGGCCTTTTTTAGCATCATGATCTTGAACAATATGCAAGGCAAAAAACTCATCCACAGTCTCAAGAAATATTTATATCTCAAGATCATCCTCAAAATCCTTCCAATGTTTGACATTGTCAGGAATAGAGGGTCTATACTTTACTTCCACATCATACTTGAGTTTAGGGGGAAAAGGAATTATGAAATTACTTGTTGAAATAGCTAAGGAATCTTCCATAGTGTTCTTCTCTCTTGGAACAAATGAGATCTTAAAATCCAAGAATAAACTATAAACAAGATCCAAGACTTCATTTTTGTAGGTCCTCAACCTAGGGTGTTTAGCTTGATACAAATTTTTGACTTGATGAACAATTAACTCAACATATCCAAACAATGCTAGTTGTTCAATCTTCATGTATTTAGCATCCCTCAAACCCAAAACAAGAGCCTCATTTTATGCCACATTATTTGTTGTTTCAAATTCAAGATTGTAATACATAGATATGGCCTCTTGGTTAGGGGAAATAAATACTACCCCAACACCAACACTCTCCCTAGAAGAGGCTCCATCAAAACACATCTTCCAAACAAAGGTATTGGGAGGAGGATCTTTGCCAGAGGTAATAGGTTTGTTTCTAATTTCAATAGTTATTTGAGGAGCATCAATGAGTTCTAACATACTGGTTCCTAGATCAATATCAACTGCTAAAATAGGGTGGTTGATAGGATTTACTTCATCACTAATGATGTAGGCTAATTGTGCCTCCCTATGAATCCTTCTATGTTCTCCCCCAAACACAGGAATGGTGGCATATGAGAGGTCCATATGAAAAGTTCCACCTAGTATTTTGATCCAATATCATGAAAAGAGAATCCCAAACTTAGGGGAGACATTAGCCACTACAATATCCATGACCACACTTTTCATTGGCAATTGGAACAAGGAAACAACTAGGTCTTTAATAACCCCAAGACACTTCACCTTCCTGGAATCAAATGAGTATAGGTCATGGCAGGCTTTTGTAACTTCCAACCCAAGCTCATCCATGACAATTTTAGGAATGATGTTATGAGATTCCCCTGAGTCCATCAAGCAGTTTTGAAACACTTTATCATGAATGTTTAATGATGTGTAGAAAGAGGGGGATGAGTCATATCTATCCTCTACCAAAGGTCCTAGAATGATAGTTGGTTTTTCATCTTGAAGGTTGATTGAATTTGTGGAATTAGAGGAAGGTTCAGGATGCAACATTTTGAAAAGGTATCTTTTGAACTCCTCATTCTTAACTAGATCCAAAAAGGGTACAAGGATTTTCATTTTTTGAATCTCATTCTCAAAGATAAAAGAGGAGGGAGGATTCATAATACCCTTAACTTATGGGGTAGGACTCTTAACCACTTCCTGGGGATTTTGTTCCTCTTTTTCTTTGCTTCTAGCTGCCACACTCTTAGAAGGATTCTTTGCTCTAGTAGGCTGATTAGAAATGTCAGGTTCCCCCTCTTTCTTCTTTGACCTTAGGTTGTATCTATTTGGATTGTCACTAGTCCTTTCACCTTTGCTCAGTTCATTTAGTTGGCTATCCATGAGAGACTTTTCATATGTATATTGGTTTAAATGAGGATATGAAGAGGTGTCACCAAGACAATGGATTTCAGGGTCAACTTCTGCATCAGTAACAAGGTTGTTTTGGAGAGGGGCTTGGATTTTTTTTATCATACCTATCCCTATTTATTTGATCTCTTTATATGAACTAAGGGGCATTATTGGGTCTTCTGAAATTACCCCTATTATCAACATTTTGGGTGTTCATATAGCTCTACTTTCCTTCAAGCTTCAATTTCTCCATTTCTGCAAAAGTGATTTTACCAGTTTTGTAAATTCATCCACTTGAGGGTGGGCAGCAGAGGAATCATAGGTTGAAGCTTCAACCCTACCTTTTCTTCTGTCTCTATCATATTTACTCCTAATTTTTTTAGTTTCCAATATATTAGACTCTACTTCAAGGGTTTCATCTTGCATATGAGCTAAAGAGGCAACTCTTCTTTCTCTCAACAAGAGGCAAAACTCAAGGTCAATAGCGCCAACATAATTAATCTTGGCAGAGGTTTCTTTAGGATTTGTTTCAGTGGGAATCTTATTGTACATTTTATTAAATATTTTTTAGAAGTCTGAAACAGATTCACCCTCATTCCTCTTAAGTGACCCAAATTTTGTAATGTAATAAAGAAAATATTTTTTATCCCCCCAATTCCTCAAGAATGAATCATCCAGAGCTTCAATCCTAGCAATAGATCCAGGAGTTAGTCTCCTAAACCATTTCCTAGCCTCAATATCAAGGCTCTATACAAATACTCTCATCCACACATATTCATTTCCAATGTTAAGGTTATCTTCATAACTATAAAAAGATGAAAAGTGTTCTTCTGTAGTTATGTCTTCCTCCTTGTGAACTTGGGCATGTACTTAAGGTAGTCTTTGATTGGGAGAGCATTCATAGGCTGAGGTAAAACAAGAGGGGCATATCTATAAGCCACTATGGCATCCATCCTATTTCTAAGAAGATTATCACCTACCATTGGGATGAGAACTGTAGGAGAACAAGGGGGAGATGGAGTTTGGACATGTAGGATTGCAACTGTGTTTCTAGGGGAAAGGGGAAGCAGTTGAGTGTTGGAGGATAATGTTATAGGGTTCAAAGGAAAATAAGTTTTCCCCTATTTAGTTACAACAAATTTGATAGGAGGAGGAGTAGGAAAACACAATGTGGGAAAAAATTCTAAGCTCCTGGGTCTAAACCACTTTACAATATCAGGGGAAACAAGAGCTTCAAAACTTTCTCCTTCCAAATGAATACTAGAAGGGAGAAGTTCAATATGAAATCTTTCAAAATATAAACTTTTGGAAACTCCAACAGATGATATAAAAGGAGAATTGGATACATCTACTGGAGTTTTAAAAGAAGAATCATGTAAATTAATAGAATCACTTGGTACAACAACTGAAATTCCTTCTTGAGAAGTCTTTCCTTTCTTTATAATCTTCTCTGGGTCAACTTCAGGTGTTTCCAGAGGTAGATGTGGAGTAGACCTCGTGTGTCTACCTTTGGGAGCCACAAATGAAACAATGGAGTCATAAGGTGCAAGATGCAATCTTCAAGGTAGTGATCTCTGATGAACCTTCAGAATCAATATTTCTTTGTTGTTCAATCTCAGGGAAATGTCTTCAATTCGTTCCCCGGAAAAGGTGACAATACTGTTATAACTGAGAGTCACCCTCATATTGTAGGAGGATAAGCCCACTACCCATCAAAATGGTTTGTGGATGAAGGTTTATGGTTGGAGGTAAAATGGACAAATCTCATCATAAGAATGTTTTAACACAAAAAACTGGACTAGCAATGCATGAGAAAATGAGGTTCTCATTAACTTTAGTAAGTGGTTTAAGGTTAAAGGTGAGAAGGAGGGAGACTTAGTGAGGAGAGTGGAAAAGTCTTCCATAATCATTTGGCCTTCACGCAACTTGGTGCAGAAGAACTCAGGCACAAGAGCACTCTTGAACTTAAGTTTAAGATACTAAAACATATCACAACAACATTATAATCAAACCTCCATTACAATAAAACCACAACACCTCTTTTGGATCATCCATGCACGAGCATTTTATCATAAGAGGAAATAGGATAGTGAAATAAAATAATGAAACAAATCATAGCAACATTATAATAAAACCTCCATTACAATACAACTACAACATCTCATTTCGATCATCCATGCACAATTGTTTCAACACAATAGGAAACAAGATAGTGAAAGAAAATGACTTCTATTAATGATAAAGTCTCAGGTATCATACATAACTAGAGAAAAAATCTACTATTAAACTATTACAAAATAGGGAGCTCTGCTAAACCATCGAGCCTAACATATTATTCAACTGATATATTTATACCCAAAACAATGGACAACCACTAGGAGCTCTAGCTAACCATCATGTCCAAGGATTTTCCATCTGTGCATCCTTCTGTCAGACTATGCGTGTATATTTCTGTCAAATGCAAGCTCAGATCAACATGGGTCTATAGGAAAAAACGTCCATCATAGTACCTTGGGATGACAGTTCTATCTCCATGGCCAGACCCTCCATGCCTTATATTTATGGAGTGAGTCGAGGTTTCAACTACCAGTCCTTGTTCATTAATTGATTTCACATTGGGATCGGAATGAGGCTTGACGACTAGGGGAGGCCATGTGCTTCTATTGGATTCGGTGCTAAATCAACATGTGATTTCAGTGCCGTCGAAATAATTTTGGACCCACACCTCTTTTGGGCCCGAAACTCACCACCTTTCGCCACATAGCTCTCCTGCAATACCGTGGTTTATATTTTCGCCTGCTCAAGGATTTTAATGCCCGAGCATGTTGCGGCTCCGAAATGAAGCATGGTTGTTGATCTGGTTAGTCCTGGGATCTCCACCATTGAAACATGACACCACCTATTTTCCTATGTTTCGATCCCGAAATAGACTGCCTTTGACTGTTGCAACTTGTGCTCATGGATATCACATGTATCAACAAAGGACTTGGATGACTTGCTGTGAGCTCAGGAAAACTAGGTGACTAGTACCTTGAACCTGAATCCTGATAAGTGTTTATCCTTCGAGAGAAACAAAAAAAAAAACTTCGGACCGAGACTCAATCAAACAAGACACCAAGAGAAACCAAGTCCTTAAACCAAAAGGGAAACTGACTTTACTAGTTAGAAAGGAGAAAGCTCTAGGAATGGCATACGAAAAAAAGAGAGAGATGGGGAAAGGGTGTAGACTGAGGTATTAACAACAATTACAGGCAACCCTTGACAACAAATTCATGTGATAACAAGTTTAGTGGAAGGATACAACTTGTGAAGATGCCACCTGGGAGACGACTACCATTCTACAACAATTCCCTCATCTCCATCCTTGAGGATAAGGATATTCTTCAATAGGGAGGGATTGTTAGGGACCTAACCTCCCAAGCCCCTCACGTAGGTAGAATAATATATTTTCCATGTAACAAAGGAAAAAATTAGTTAATAAGGCCTATGATAATGTGAATAGGTCTAGTGTAAGAAGACTTAATAGAAGCTTATGCTTCTAGAAATATCTTCCTATAGAATTTTCTTTAGAAGATAGAATTAGTATAAATATGAGTAGAAGGCATGAGAAAGTCTTGTCTTGAGAATTATTGTAATAGATTTTTTCTCTTCTAGAGGTTTCCACCTCAAAGAGGCAAGTGTACTTGGATTTCTATCAATAAAAGGTATCATTTTTGGTGTTGTGATTCTCTATATTTTTTTGTTTTGCTAGTATTTGATAAAATCATTTTTTTCTACTTATTATAATACACCTGGTACCTTACATTATAGCTAATATGTTGTTTGGATAATTGTCTCTAAGTTGTTTCCCATCCTTCCTAAACATTCAAATCTTTGAGAATATCATTTGGATATTTGCAATTAAAATCTAAAATTGGGCTAAGATCTCCAATGGATGTGAGTATTGATGATGCAATAGAATTTGAAGGGTCCATAGGAATTTTTAGCATCTTATTCTGATGAGAAAAAAGATCCTCAAACTTTATATTCATAAATTCCTCGGTATGATATTTGGCATTTTAATCTTATCTTTTCTTACCATACTAACTTAAGGATTTTTTTCTTTTACTTCAAGCCATTTGTTTTTTAGCTTATCAAAAACATTTTGAGCTCTAGAAAACCTTTTCTTTTTTTCAACAAAATCAAAATAATATTCTTCTTCTTCTATTTGTACAAATTTTAAAACTAATGCTTTATCCTTATCTTGTCTTTGTGTCTATATAGTTAATGCACCATGCTCCTGTAAACTGTATTCAAATGGATTAGGAGGAGGAATAATCAAGTGATTTTTTGTATCTCATAGAACATATTCTACTTGGTCAATTCTAGAAATAGTGGCTAACAACATCTACCGATTTACCTTGATATTACAAAAAATCTCTTGAGTAATTCATTCAACATGGATTGGATTACATGGTATTTTTTATTGAGTACACCTCTATCCAAATCATCTACATTTTGATGGATACATGCTATCTGGTAATTTGTATAATTTAACTACTTAAGTTTAGGTGCATTTGCTTCCTTGGGGGCCCTCTTATATGTTAGGAATGTTAATATTATGGTAGCTACGGGAGGTATTAACCTCCATTTGTGACCTTTGATGAGATTATAATGTTTCAGAAGAAAAAAAAGATTTGTATATAACCCTAAAAGAGCAGTCGGCTAAAGGAAATATTATATACTAAGTATTTGGCACCCATAAAGAGAATTTGGCCCAGATAGTCTGGAAGAAGCAGTATAAATATAGGACGCCAGTCTTCATTTTAGCCAGAATTCTCAGAATTGTAGAAGTGCACTTATGCGCACTGTAGAAGGCCAGTAGTGCACAAGTCTGGGGAGCAGTTGCTGCCACAGTTTTGAAATCTGCATTTTTGGTTTCTCTGGGTTGGGCTCTCTGATTAGTTTTGGTTATCTTTTCTTGGATCATTATCCTTGGTTGTCTATTGGTTTGCTACCAAAATTCTTTTCTCTGTCAAGGTCAAGGTGCTCGGGGGTGGCATTAGTGCCTATGGTTGGGTGACATTATTGCTATATTTTCTATGGTTAAACAAGCACACCCACTTTACTAACAGGTTATGGGACCACACCTCCTTCATTCAATATAACCAATGGAAGGAAGATAATCCATAAATTTATCAAGCTCGTTGAATAATTGATGCTAGGGTTTCTAGCAGTTGTAGTTACTAAAGCACCACCACAAGGGTTACTAATAGGTGCAATTGCAGAAACCCTAAAACCCTTGTCTAGCACCTTATGATGGAATACCTTACTCAAGGAGAATATTTTCTAGTGAGCCTTAGTCCAACGCACCTCTTGGCACTCTCAGAAGGAAGAAACGTCAAGGTTGAAATTTTGGGTCAAATATTGACCAGTTATCAGCCAACACAAGTCATGAATGAAAAGTTGAATCCTATACACTACTCAACGCTCATAGGAAATCTTGAATATGACATGTGGATAATTGACAGTGGATCTTCCAGGCATATGACAGGATATCAATCCAGAATCTCCAATCTAAATGAAAAAGAAGACATTGTACAAGGTAGAACTTGGAGACAAAAACACTTACCTAGTCGAAGGAATTGGTCAAGCCTCCATCAAATTGAAAACATGTAACAATGTGAGAAATGTCTTATATGTACCTGGTTTAGAAAACAATATTGTATCCATATATTTCCTAGAAGACAAAGGAAAAAAAATAGCCTTTGTAGATGGAAAAGTATTATCTTGGCCTAGAGATTCCAACATAGAGAATGCTAGAGTTATTGGAACCCGTGAAGGAAGACTATACAAACTACTAGAATGAAATGATGAAGCCCTTGTACATGATGAAGTCAATCCCAATGAACTTTGGAATATAAGGTATGCTCATATCAACTATCAAGCATTAACGTTCCTCAAAAATATGGTTGAAGGAATACCATGACTACAGTCTACACATGAAGGAATTTGCAAAGGATGTGCTCTTGGTAAGAATGTTAAGAAACCATTCTTAGGAAGAAATAGTAGATCTAAGGAAATTCTAGATCTAATACATTCATATGTTTGTGTTCCGATTCCAGTCAAAACTCTAGGAGGTTCTCTTTACTATGCAATATTCATAGATGATTACTCAAGAAAGACTTGGTTATATCTCTTGAAAACATAGGATGAAGTTTCAGCAAGTTTCAAGAATTCAAAGCAGAGATAGAGAACCTCACAAACAAGAAAATCAAGACCTTGAGAACAAATAATGGAGGAGAATATACATCCAAGGATTTTTTTTCCTTTTGCAAATTGACAGGGGTTAGGAGGGAGCTAAATGTTCCTCATAATCCTCAACACAATGGTGTAGCAGAAAGGAAGAACATATATATTGAAGAAACTATGAAGTAACTATTGAACGATCAAGGTTTATCTATGTATATGTGGGGAGAAGCAGCCATGACAACAATATATGTTCAGAACAAAAATCCTCACCGCATATTGAAGGATATGACTCTAGAAGAAGCCTTCTCAGGAAATAAACCTAATGTGGAACACTTAAGAATATTTGGATGCCCTGTTTACTTTCACATTTCCAAGGATAAAAGGAAGAAATTAGAATCCTGAGGAAATAAGGGCATATTCGTGGGATAGAGTGAATCATCCAAGGCCTATAGAATCTATATAATGGAACAACATAAGGTTGAAGTCAGTAGAGACGTAACCTTGAATGAAAATATGGCTTTCAAGAAATCCATAGAAGAAACTATATAAGAATAAGAGTACAAAGAGCTTAATGAAAAAAGAACATGCCTTCTAGAAAGTCAGAATGAAGAAACATAAAAACTTGATCATCCAATGCAACCATGTGAAACTATTGAATCAGAAACTGTACCCAAAACCAAGAAATGTCCAACTTGGCTTGAATCTACCCTACAAGAAGAAGAAAGACTCAAATCCCCAAGTGGCAGCGTCAGAAAAAGAAAAAATCCCAAGAGATTCTTGAGCTATGCAACATGTATGACAAAGCTTCTAAACGAAGAACCCACCACATTTGAAGAGGTAGCTCAGAAGAAACAATGGAAATATGCCATGAAAGAAGAACACCAATACATTATGAAAAATGATGTATGGGAAATTGTGCCTAGACCTAAAGAAAAATCAGTAGTAACATCAAAATGGGTCTAGAAGATAAAACATGCAGCAGACGAAAGCATGGACAAATATAAAGCAAGTTTTGTAGCTAGAGGGTTCTCCCAGAATGAGGGAGAAGACTACGACAAGACATTTTCTCCTATTTACAGATATACTTCTATTAGAGCCATTATGTCTCTTATTTCTTCCATGGGATGGAGCTTAAATCAGATGGATGTAAAAACAACTTTCCTCAATGGAGAAATCGAAGAAGAAGTATACATTAAACAACCTCAAGGATTTGAAGTACACTCCAAAGAAACTCATGTTTGCATACTAAAGAAAGATTTATATGGACTCAAGCAAGCTCCAAGAGCTTGGTATGCTAGAATAGATAGCTACTTAATAAGACTTGGTTTCTCTAAAAGTCATGCAGATCCAAATATTTACTACAAAGTCGTGAACAATGCATCTATGATTCTACTTCTATATGTCAATGATTTATTCTTGATAGGTGAAGAGTCTCTCATTATCCAGTGTAAAAAAGGAACTAGACTCTGAGTTTGATATGAAAGATCTTGGTCTCATGCATCATTACTTGGGACTAGAAGTATGGCATAAGAGTGGTGAAGTATTCCTTGGACAAGGAAAGTATGCAGTGAAGATTATTCATAAGTTTGGAATGATGGATTGCAAATCCATGGACATTCCTATGGCCACAAATATAATAAAAGTAAGAGACTCATATTCTGATCCAGTAGACCCGTCCCTATATCGACAATTGATTGTGTCATTGATGTATTTAGTAAATACTTGATCAGATATTTTCTTTTCCTTAAACACACTAAGACAGTTCCAGGTGGAACCCAAACATGAGCATTGGATAGATACAAATCATGTTATAAGATATATTTGTGGGACACTAAACTATGGTTTAAGATATACCACATCTAGCGATATACAACTTCATGGATTCACAGATTCAGATTGGGCAGGAAGTGAAAAAGATAGAAGGAGTACTTCAGGGATGTGTTTCATCTTGGGATCCACTATGATATCTTGGGGTAGTAGGAAATATAGGTCTGTTGCACTTAGCACAACAAAAGAAGAATATATCGTAGCATGTGAGGCATGTACAGAAGCAGTATGGCTAAGAAAGATAATTTATAGATTATTTGATCAGATTCCAGATTCGACCATAATATACTGTGACAATCAGAGTTGTAAAAGGCTATCAGAACACCCAATGTTTCATGAACGGTTGAAACACATTGAGATCAAATACTACTTTATTCAAGATAAAGTCCATGAACGATAAGTGGAGCTTCAATATATCCTCGCAGATGAAGAGACAATAGATATATTGACAAAGCCTCTATCCAGAATAAAGTTTGCAGACTTATGAGACAAGTTAGGGATCGTGGAAATAACTCCCTTAGCTGAAAGGGAAGATATGGCTCTCTAGGTTGGGAGGGAGCAATGATATAACATTGATTTATGGACAGTCATTTTCCATCTTGGAAAATGGTCTGTGATGGGCAGTCCCTTTCTAGTTCAACCTTTCTAGTTCAAAAAGTGGTTTGAGATTTCTGACACACATGCATTTTTCAGTTCAGAAAATGGTCCAGATTGAACGGTCATTCTCATAATGAAAATGGTTTGATCAATTGTTGATGTACCATAGACAAATATTCCCCTTGTGGCCAGTGTGGGGGAATGGTCTAGAAAAATCTTTCTTGGCAGTCACTCTTAGTAGTGGTCAAGAAGAATGGTCCCCCTTGCTGGGAATTCATTCTTTCGAAGTTCATAGTTGTGAGAAGTTTCGAAGAATGATCCATTTTGGATGTTTGTACAGGAAAATCATTTGTATAGGAAATGTTATGGACATCCATTCCCTAGGGCAGACTCATTCTCTTCAGGTTGCAATTTTTTTAGTGTTGGAGAAATGGCCCATTTATGTGAATGGTCTAGGTTTAGCAATCAGAGAAAGGAATTCCCTAGGGGAGATTCATTCTCTCTAGGTTTCACTTTGTTTATTGTCGGAGGAATGGCCTAGATAGGTGAATGGTCCAAGATCAGAAATCAGGGACAATTATTCTTCCATGCTTGGGAAGAATAGTCTAGATATCCCATGATTGATGTTTTACTTTCTGAGGCAGATGCTCTTCTAGATCTCATAGATGTGAGTGGAAGAATAACCCAGATGACTCAATTTATATCTTGATATTGTTTTTCTATGCAGGTTGATATCAAATGATATGATCACTATGGAGACTGTATGTCTCTAGACACTATATGTATGCTACTGTGGTGGATATGTTCCACTGATTGTAACTATGTGTCACTGATTGAGTAGTTGTGTACTACTATGGATATACATAGTCATGTTCTATTAGATGACATTGTACTAATTGTCATGGAGATTATCCAGTTGGATAATGATGATGGTGCTCGTGATTTGATCATGATATATCCTATGTGGCTATAATGATGCTACCGGTTGAATGGTTTGTTTGTACTCAAGACCATTACCTTTTATACCTCCCTAGCTAGGAGGGAGTGTTGATATTATGGTAGATGTGGGAGGTAATAACCTCCATTTATGACCTTTGATGAGATTAGAATATTCCAGAAGAAATAAAATATTTGGATATAACCCTAGAAGATAAGTCAACTAAAGGAAACATTATATACTAAGTATTTGGCACCCAAAAAGAGAAGTCGGCTCAGACAGTTTGGTAGAAGTAGTATAAATATATGAGGCCAGTGTTCAGTTTAGCCAGAATTGTCAGAATTACAGAAATACACTTGTGCACACTGTAGAAGGCTAGTAGTGCACAAGTCTGGGGAGAAACTACTGCCGCAATTATGAGATCTACATTTTCGGTTTCTCTGGGTTGGACTCTCTGATCAGTTTTGGTTATCTTTGCTTGGAGCATTAGCCTTGGTTGGCTATTTGTTTGCTACTAGAATTATTCTCTGTGACAAGGTCAAGGTTCTCGGGGGTGGAATTAGTGCCTATGCTTGGGTGACAATATTGCTATATTGTCTATGGTTAAATGAACACACCCACTTTACTAACAAAGAATTGCATTTTTGTAGAAACATTATGATCAAGAAAATTCATATGATTGTTTCCTATTCTAATGCTTCTTTCAAGAAACTTCTTGGGACTCGTAGTCTCCTTTCCCATTGGAAAAAGTGTTTGAGTCATCTTTATTGTGAAGGTATCTATAGAAGAATATTGGAAATATATACAATTTGACGAAGTAATTATTGAAGAATTTTGTGAAACACTAGATGGATTATGCTAAGACTATTGTTCTCTTCTTAGAGATTGTATCTATTGTATACACTAATAAAATTATTCTTGTCTATTGACATATTTCCCACCAGTACTAGTTTCTATGGATGAAATAATTTTTAATAGTTGGTTTGAACTAGAAGATGGACCTAAAGAACTAGAAGATCTGGAAAGTCTAATTATTTATTTTCTATATTTATTATTACCAATCTCTAATCTTGTAGGTTGTGATTCAATGATTTCATGACTCAAAGAAACATATTCTTGTTCTGATTCAAGAACAATGGGAGAAACATTGCTTGGGAATTACGGATTTGTAGTGGTGTCATTTAAACTGACAAATGCACTAGCTACCTTAATGTGATTAATGAATGGAATATTTAGAAATTACTTGTGTAACTTTGTCATTTTATTCCTAAATGGAATTTATTCAAAGTCAGAGGAGCATGAAGAGAACCTGTGGTTGGTACTACAAGTGCCAAGAGATAATCAATTGTATGCTAAGTTAAGAAAGTGCTCTTTTTATCAAAGGTAGATCCATTACTTGGGACACATAATTTTGGAGAAATAAATAGTAGTATATCCATAGAAGATTAAATCTATTAGAGGATGGCCTACATATAAGAACATAAAAAAGGTAATATCATTCATGGGGCTTGTTGGATACTATGGAATATTGATAGAAGGATTCTCCAAGATCGTTCATCCCATTACATCTTTATAGAAGAAGGGAATTAAATTTGAATGGAAACCAAAGCATGGGGAAAATTTTCAATTGTTAAAGGAATTGATAATCCAAATGAAGATTTTGCGGCATGTACATATGCTTGCAAAGAGGAACTTGGTGGATTTTTAATCAAAAATGACATATGAATTGTTATGATTCTAGAACTCTTAAAGAGAATAAGAAGAATTATATCTGACATGACTTAGAGCTTACTACCGTAGTTCATGAATGAAAAATGTGGAGACATTAATTAATGGGAAAGAAATTTGAGTTAAGGACAGATCACAATGGTTTGAAATATTTGTTTGAACAACAAAATTGAAATTTCAAACAAACAAGATGAATAAAATTTCTTAGTGAATATGACTTTGATATTAAACATATTATAGGGAAAGAGAATAAGCTTGTTGATGCACTCAACACAAGGATACATGGAATACATGATATAGCCATTAGCATGTGCAAATCATATTTGAAAAATAGAATTTTGGAAGCTCTTATTTCAAATGGACACTACCTAAAGGTAAAATAAGGATTACAACAAGAAGTTGTACAATAGATATGGAAAGTATAAGCTAGAATAAGATAACATTTTATGCATAAAAACAAAGTGTGTGTTCCTAATTATTATGAATTAAGAAAGTCAATATTAAAAGAAATGGAGAATGTTCCATATGTTGGACATCCTGGATACCCAAAGATGATTGTAGCAATGAGAAATCAATAATTTGGCCAAGAATGAAAAATGGCATTGCTGATTATATAGCCAAGTGTATGAAATGTAAAATAGTAAATGCCGAGCATAGACTTCTAGCAAGTTTTCTACAACCATTTCCAATTCCAGAGTGGAAATGGGAAGTGGTAACTATTGATTTTATCATTGAATTACCCAAGGAAATGAAACATGATTTAATAATGGTAGTGGTGGACAAATAAAAAAAAAGTATTCTTTATTATAGTTGAATTGATTCATAAGGAAACTAATTTAGAAGAAATTTATGTGAAAGAGATTGCTAGGTTGCATGGAATACCTAAGGAAATTGTTTCAAATACATATCCAAAGTTTACGTCAAACTTTTGGAAGGGATTATTCGAGGTACAAATATGAATTTTAATACACCTTATCATTCACAAACAAATGGAAAAATAGAGAGAACTAATCAAGTGATTGAAGACATGTTAAGAATATATTTGATAGATAAGCCATCAAAGTGGGAGGACTACATGCATTTAGTTGAATTTTCTTCAATAATGGATATCAAGCTTCATTAAAGATGATTCCATTTGAATTTTTAAGTGGTAGAAAGTGTAATACTCCAGTTAGTTAGGACAATCCAACACGAAAATTAGTACTTGGACCACAGTTGCTTAGAGAAATGGAAGAGCGAATGGTCAAGATCAAGCAAAATTAAAAGGAAACAAAAGATAGTAAAATAATTTATGTAGATAAAGGTAGGATACCAAAGGAATTTAAAGTTGGGAAGAATTTACTTTTGAAAGTGAAATAGAAGAAACATTCTTTGAATTTGGGAAGCTACGCTAAGCTAGTAACTAGATATTGTGTTCCAATTGAGATATTGGATGAGATAGGACCAGTTGCATACATGTTTGTATTTCCTATGACCATAAAAGTGCATAAATGGTTTCAAGTGTCATTATTGAAAAAGTATGTGCATGATTCTAACCATGTCATTGACTAGACTTTGATTCAAGTGGAACTCAAAAGAGACTTCTAGTTACATCCAATGTGTATATTTATATGCTTGGGACCAAAGGCATGGGGAAGGTAAATGTCTAATGGACCCACTGTAACCCTAAAGAAGTAATGTGGGATCTAGAGGATGCAATGTGGGAGGCATATCTTCATTTATTTTGACATTTTCATGTAAGCAATATTGTATATAATGGTGATGTGCATCGAGGGTGGTTCAAAATCTAGACAAAAGAGGAATGTAATACCCCTAGTTTTGATCCCCAGATAAATAATATATAAGTGTAAGTGATGAATGGATAAAAATTGAATGATGTAATATGTAAAACTGATCTGTAAATTTCCATCGATATTGCACTGGAACAGTTCGTCACAATATATATGATAAATAAAACTAAAATCTATACTATGAAGGTTAAATTCCTTTAGATTCTAGAATATTTAGTAATTTATTTTTTGCTTATGCGTGAAATAGATAAAATGTGGAAAATATGTAACAATAAAATAAAAACACACAGCATCCACAAAATAACACAAATATTTTCTCTGGGAAACCATTATGGGAGAAAAACCAACTAGAAGGTGAGGCTACTCTATTCTCTTTTTTCTGGTATGGAAATAATGCAAGTACAAAGGAGAAGGCACTCTATATGGAGTTACCTAAGAACCTGTGGCTTGTTAGGATACTATATAACATTAACCCCCTATGTTATTCTCTTTAATTTCCCACTCCCAATTGTTCTTCTCTGCTATGGAACAAAATACAATAACACAGAATGGAACCACTTCTCCTCCTAGTGTCCTAGTATTTAACATATCTCGATAGCCATCCAGGGGTAGGTTTTTGACTTCCTCAACCCTCAATTGTGATATGGTTTTGAAACTTCTAGAATATTACTTAAATTACATATGTGGCTAGACCCATATGCATGAGTAGTGAGGGATGACATGGCATCCTCTCATACCATGGTGCTCAACATGGTAGGTCAACTTGCATGAAGCATAACTTTTGCATACGAGCTTTGATTGACACAATTTTTCACTGTTAGAAAGGTTTCAATGTGTAGAATAACATAACAGGGCCAAGATATTTTAGGAAAGATTAACCCCCAAAAATTTTGTTTGATGTCTCAAAATGACTCTGAACCCCAATTTTCCAAACTGGGACCTGCCATTAAAATGTCCCTACAAGCTATTTCCTCCAACGTTTTCCACTATGAAAGCATCAAGATAGATGAAAAATAATATAATGATCCAATACAAATCATACCTCCCCATTAATTGGGGCTTTTTGTCCCCAAAATATTACTGAATGAGGTGAGGAAATTTTTCCTCTACCTTCTCCCTGGAGTACCACTTTGATTTTTTTGGAAGTAGTCCTTTCAACCCAATATAACAAAGGTCATGTTGCCCTTGTCTTGTAGTTATGGACCAATTCTACAAAATTGTGTCCTTTTCCATCTCTACCTAAGCATCTGGTGCTAAGTTCTCTATGAAAGTTAGTATACAATCCTCCTCCTTATACATCATGGAGGGCTCATAGAGTTTGAGATTCTCAATATTCAATACTGAGTAAATGTGCATGTGTGGGGGTAGAATGAGTATGTAGGAATTATCTCCCACCTTTTCCAATACCTCAAAAGGACCATACCACAAATCCTTGATATTCTTACCAAGACCCTATAGCCTTTCCTTATTCAACTGTAACCATACATTGTCTCACACTCTAAAATTTCTCTTTGTTATATGTTGATCATGTCTAGACTTGTACTTTTCTTATGAGTTCTTCAATTTCCCTTGTAGTTGCAAATGCATATGTCTAATCTTCTCAACAAT
>JZKD02S2120260.1:10362-49654 GCA_000966675.3 Picea glauca
CGAGCACTTTCATTTTTGAGCATTTTTCATGCCCTGTCAGGCTTCTGAATCCAATTTTGGATCAGGTATCTTGGAATTTTTTGGTGAATTAATGTTGAACCCCAGGTTTGCCCAATGCGCACCAACAAATGGTTCTGTTGTCGGGAACAAGATCTGCGGTTGAGGGGGATGTGGAGAACTACTAAGGAGGATATTAGACAATGGTTGGACACAAAGAAAATCAAGTTTTCTATAGATAAGAATAAGTATCCATGGATCAACATGGAAAAATTGCTACAAAGGTATGTGTTTACAGATTTGCATGAAATTTTCTTTGTTGAATTTTCAAATATTTTAGCAAAGTGGATCCAAAGATTAATTGAATAGATTAGAAGATTTTGTATTGTTGTTCCAAGAAATTGGACTTCTGAGTTAATTAGGAAAGTCAATTCCATAAGCAATCAAGTATCACGCATAGTAGATTACTGGATGGAAAGCGCGTTAGGAGGTTACATTACTGAATTTTCCATAGATTGTACTTAGTCATATAGCGCTACTAAAATGGAATTCTATAAGGGATCACATGAAAGATACCTAAAGTCACTATTTACTTGGATTAAGATGTTATTGTGTGACAAGGGAGTTATGAAAATGGAATCTAATTGCTACATGCCTTTGTGCACATAGGGGAACTGGGGGCTGACCAGAGGATGGTCTGAGCGTAAATAGGGATGAAGAGAAAGAATGAGGAATGGATGGGATGAGGATGCTGAGGGAAGAAGAGCATGTGACGAATGAAGAGATCTAGACTGAATAAGAAGAGTGTTAGAATAATGTTGATGTGCTTGTTTAACCATAGAAAATTCTACACCATTGTCACCCAACCATAGGCATAAATCCACCCCTGAGCACCTTAACCTTTGACAGAAAGAATGATTCCAGGAAGACACACCATAACCCACAAATAGCCAAGAGAGCACACCTTCTCCAAGGGTAGTTCACAAGAGAAAGTACCAGAAATACTGAAAAAGAGAAAACTGTACAAATGCAGTTGTTGTTGCTCCTCCTCCAAACTTGCACACTATTTATGGGTGACTGAGAGTGTGTGAGTGAGTGAACAAATGATCCAAGATGTCCTCTATTTATACTAATCTGTCTAGGTGAAAAAGTGTCTCTTCGAGCAGGGCTGACCTATCCTTTTCTGCATATAATACTTCAATATTACTTATTATGATGAGCCGACTTGTCTTCCAAGGTTTTCACGCATCTGTTTAGGGTTTCTATTGCTTTCGAAAAAATTTCATTCTAGTCAAAGGTTACATATGGAGGTTAATACCTCCCACAACTAGCATAATATCAACACTCCCTCTTAGCTAGGGAGGTATTTAACCATGTTGTTCCCTTTTGGTCTTCATAGTCTTGCTCGCTATGCCATGATCCTCTCGTCATGGTTACGCAAACCATGCTACTTGTAGCATCATTATGTCAGACATGGATACATCTATGTGTACCTTTCAATATCGTCTAGGGGCCACAACCGACTAGAGAACACTAGAGCTACACCTTGTAGTGTGCGTTACCATCATCGTCATGGGATACACCCGCATGACATGCTCACCCATGGCTACACTCATGTCATAAGTATCACCATTACTATCGTCATCATCTGGTAGCAATTTGGTATTAAAACATATCATCACAATATCCATGAGCCTCATTTATCTATATTGATGATCCATCTCCACCACCATGTGTCTAGCACCTCGAGTCATTTTTGTCCCATGACATAGATAGATATATTATTTGATCTGGGTTCCCAAGTAAACTTGATATCTGAAGCACTTGTCAAGAATATGGGTTTTGAAATGAAACCACATCTGAAGACTTATCCTCTTGGTTGGGTATGTGATAAAGAAAAACTTAATGTCACCAAAGAATGTAGGATCATATTTTCTATTGCTTCAAAATTGATTGATGAAGTGGATTTGGATGTTGTACCACTTGATATATGTGGCATAGTGATGGGAAGTCCTTATCTTTATGATAGGAAATAAATCTTCTTTCGTCATGAGAAGAAATACCACCTTACCAAAGGGGGAGTGGAATATATTGTTAGAGCTCACAGCATGAGGGTAAATACAACACTTGTTAGTGCAGAGCAAATGAAAAGACTCATAAACACTAATAAGAGATATGTACTCATGATCGTCAGAGAAAAAAATGTCGGGACATCCGATGCTTACCAAGGGTGTGATCCATCTCATAAAAAGGAATTAATTGATATTGTTTATAAGTATGATGATATTTTTTAGGAACCAGATTGATTACCTCCTAAGAGGGAAATCCAAAATGAGATACATCTTCAACATGATTCTCCTCTTCCTAATGTGGGTATGTAAAGGATGTCATTTGTGGAGATGACAGAGATAAAGAAGCATGTACATGGCTTATTGGATCAAGGGGTCATGAGGCCTAGTTCATCTCCTTGTGGTTCTTCGATCGTGATGGTGCCAAAGAATGATGGCACATGGCGAATGTGTGTTGATTGTCGAGCTTTAAATAAAATCACGGTGAAAAATCGATACCCTCTTCCTCACATAGATGATTTACTTGATCAATTGAAGAATGTTGTTTATTTCACTAAGTTGGATTTGCACAGTGGATATCATCAAATCATAGTCGCAGAACATGATGCATGGAAAACTGTCTTTAAAACCAAACAAGGATTGTTTGAGTGGTTAGTTATGTCGTTTGGGATTTGTAATGCTCCAACAACTTTCATGTGTGTGATGAATGATGTATTCAGGCCTTTCCTATATGAATTTGTGATTGTATATTTAGACAACATTCTTGTTTTTAGCGGGAATTGGGATGAGCATGTGAGGCATGTAAAGCAAGTATTGGATACTTTGGAAAGAGAAAATTTGTATGTAAAACTGTCTAAATGTGAATTTGACAAGACTACACTTGTGTACTTATGTCATATTGTAAGAGGAGAACAATTGAAAATTGATCCTTCCAAAATTGATGTAATTGTAAAATGGCTTGAGCCAAAAAGTGTAACCGAAGTCCAAAGCTTCTTAGGTGCAGTCCAGTATTGGAGGAGATTCATTCCCAACTTCTCCTTTATATAATCTCCTTTTCATGCCTTAACCAATGTGAAGAACACTTTTCAGTGGGAAGGAAAGCAACAAAAAGATTTCAACATTTTGAAGGAGAAGATCAATACCACACTAGTATTAGCACTGCTGAATATTCAACAACCTTTTGAGATCGAGATAGATGCTAGCAGATACGCCATGCGTGCAGTATTGATGCAATATCATAAGCCTATCTGTTACCACTCTCAAACTTTTAACCAAGCTATTGTTAACTATCCTACATATGATAAAGAGTTGTATGCATTAGTCCAGAGCGTAAAGAAATGAAAACACTACTTGTTAGGGAAGGAAACAATCATACATACATATCACCAACCCTTATAGTATCTTCATGCACAGACTAAATTGCAACAATCTCAGCACTACAGGTGGATGAGTTTTCTACAACAATTTCACTTGGTAATCAAGTACAAAAAGGGTACAAGTAACAAGGTAGCTAATATTCTTTCTAGACCTCTTATTCTTGCTTCTATTGTTTTGAAGAATACTTCTTTATCTCATGATAGCTATGTAGAACAATATGCCATCGATGAATATTTTAAAGAAGTATATACGAAGCTAACCGTTGGTGCACAGGTAGATAACTATTGTCTGTAGGGAAAAATACTCTACCATATTGGAAAGCTATGTATTCGTACAAGTGAATGACTCCATGTAATACGAGACTCTCACACTTCTCTTATGTCTGGGCATTTTGGGGTAGGAAAAACTATGGCTCATTTGCAGAGGTTTTGTTATTGGCCTCAAATGAAAGAAATTGTAACTAAATATGTAAAGGGGTGTGTGATGTTTTCTACTTGTAATCCCACTAATAGAAAACTTGGGCTATACTCACCACTTCCTATTCCATCCCATCCATGGGAAAGTGTCTCCATGGATTTTGTAGGGGGTTTACCAATGACCAAAAGGGGTCATGATTATTTGTATGTTGTAGTGGATAGGTTCAGCAAGATGTGTATCTTGATGCCATGCAAAAAGAAGATCATTGCTGAGTAGACTGTTAATCTCTTATTTCAATATGTTTGGGTTCACTTTGGATTACCCACATCCATCGTATCAGATCGAGATACTCGATTCCTTGGGGACTTTTGGACTAGCTTGTGAAGAATGGTGGACACCAAATTGAAAAGGAGCACTGCTTTCCATCCACAGACCGACATGAGATACATCTTCAACATGATTCTCCTATTCCAAATGTGGTCATGTACAAGATGTCAGTTGTGGAGATGACAGATATCAAGAAGAAGGTACAAGGCTTATTGGATCAAGGGGTCATCAGGCCCAGTTCATCTCCTTGTGGTTCTCTGATCGTGATGGTGCCAAAGAAGGATGACACATGGTGAATGTGTGTCGATTACTGAGATTTAAATAAAATCACGGTGAAAAATCGATACCCTCTTCCTTGCATAGATGATTCACTTGATCAATTGAAGAATGTTATTTATTTCACTAAGTTGGATTTGCGCAGTGGATATCATCAAATCAGAGTCGCATAATAGGATGCATGGAAAACTGTCTTTAAAACTAAACAGGGATTGTTTGAGATGTTAGTTATGCCTTTTGGGCTTTGTAATGCTCCGACAACTTTCATGCATGTGATGACTGATGTATTCAGGCATTTCCTAGATGAATTTGTGATTGTATATTTAGACGAAATTCTTGTTTTTAGCGGGACTTGGGATGAGCATGTGAGACATGTAAAGAAAGTATTGGATACTTTGCAAAGGGAAAAGTTGTATGTAAAACTATCTAAATGTGAATTTGGCAAGATTGCACTTGTTTACTTAGGTCATATTGTAGGAGGAGGACAATTGAAATTTGATCCTTCCAAAATTGATGTAATTGTAAAATGGCCTGAGCCAAAAAGTGTAACCGAAGTCCGAATCTTCTTAGGTGTAGTCCAGTATTGGAGGAGATTCATTCCTAACTTCTCCTTTATAGCAACTCCTTTGCATGCCTTAACCAGTGTGAAGAACACTTTTCAGTGGGAAGGAAAGAAACAAAAATATTTCAACATTTTGAAGGAGAAGATCAATACTGCACTAGTATTATCACTGCCAAATATTCAAAAACCTTTTGAGATCGAGACAGATGCTAGCGGATATGCCACCAGTGCGGTATTGATGCAATATCATAAGCCTATATGTTACCACTCTGAAATTTTTAACCAAGCTATTGTTAACTATCCTACATATGATAAAGAGTTGTATGCATTAGTCCAGAGCATAAAGAAATGGAAACACTACTTGTTAGGGAAGGAAACAATCATACATACAGATCACCAACCCTTACAGTATCTTCAAGCACAAACCAAATTGCAACAATCTCGACACTACAGGTGGATGGGTTTTCTACAACAATTTCACTTGGTAATCAAGTACAAAAAGGGTACAAGTAACAAGGTAGTTGATATGCTTTCTAGACCTCCTATTGTTGCTTCTATTGTTTTGAAGAATACTTCTTTATCTCATGATAGCTATGTAGAACAATATTCCATCGATGAATATTTTAAAGAAGTATATATGAAGCTAACCCTTGGTGCACAGGTAGAGAACTATCGTCTGCAGGGAAAACTACTCTACCATGTTGAAAAGTTATGTATTCGTACACGTGAACGAGTCCATGTAATAAAAGAAGCTCACATTTCTCTTTCATCTAGGCATTTTGGGGTAGGAAAAACTATGGCTCATTTGCATAGGTTTTGTTACTAGCCTCAAATGAAAGCAATTGTAACTAAATATGTAAAGGGGTGTGTGACATGTTCTACTTGTAAGCCCACTAATAGAAAATTGGGGCTATACTCACCACTTCCCGTTCCATCCCATCCATGGGAAAGTGTCTCCATGGATTTTGTAGGGGGTTTACCAATAAGGATGATTTTAGGGGCTAAATTTCGCTCATGGGCTAATTTTCCATGCTTTTTCCAAAAAAAAGATTTGTTTTTTCTAAAATTTATTAGCCCAAATTCTATAGAATAAAATTATCTTACCTTAAAAATAGCCCAAATTTTATAGAAGCTATATAAAATCCTTATAAATTTGAATATTTTTACAAAAATATAGCCAACATTTTATAGTTTGCATATTAAGGACTTGTAAGATTAGCCAAGGTTTCTACATTTTGAGATAAATTTCCATCCTTAAAATTATCCCCGTTTACCAATGACCAAAAGGGGTCATGATTATTTGTATGTTGTAGTGGATAGGTTCAACAAAATGTGTATATTGATGCCATGTAAAATGTAGATCAATGCTGAGCAGACTGCTAATCTCTTCTTTCAGCATGTTTGGGTTCACTTTGGATTACCCACATCCATCATCTCGGATCGAGATACTCGATTCCTTGGGGAATTTTGGACTAGCTTGTGGAGAATGATGGAAACTAAATTGAAGAGGATCATTGCTTTCCCTCCACAAACCGACGGACAGACAGAGGTAATAAACTGAACAATGGTACTTTTGCTTCGAGGCAATTGCAGAAAGCATCCCAAGTTATGGGATGAACAAATACCCTATGTACAACATGCGTACAACCTAGCTTTACATTCATCTATTCAGAGTTCATATTTTGAGATATGTTTTGGGTACCTACCAAAGGTTCCTTTGGACTTGATGTACATGAGAGATGCTGATGTGAATGAAGAACGAATAGAGGACAATGCCAAAATTTTATCCATAGGATCCAACATATACACCAGGAAGTCAAGGAAAAATTGGAGAAAAGTCAAGCACAATATAAAGCTCAGCATGACAAGCACAGGGTTGATCATCAGTTCCAAGTTGGAGACAGGGTATGGCTTCACATCAACAAGGAGAGATTGAAGGGTGAAGGCAAGAAACTCAATCCCATTCACTATGGACCCTTCACTATCTTGGAGAAAAGTGGTACCAATGCTTTTAGTCTAGATATTCCACCTTACATTCAGATTTACTCAATTGTGAATGTTGAGAACTTGAAACCTTTTTAGCCTCCCATGATCATGGATCAAGATGAGGAAGTTTCAATACCTTTAGTTGATGAGTTTTCACCTGAGTACTTTGATGAGCTACAAGAAGATATCATCTTGGACAGGAGGACGAGGACTTCACGCAGGGGTGATGTTGATTATCTTCGAGTAGGCTTAAAAGGCACACATCCAAGCAAGGCAAAGTGGATTGAGGAGGACAAAGTGAGGGAACTCTTCCCTCACTTACCTATTGATTGATGAAAGCTTTTGGTGGTCCAAAAATCTCTCAGTGGGAAGGTGTGATCCAAAAAGGATCTAGAGAAGGCTAAGAACAACTCATAACTCACAAAGGAAACTCAGAACGCTCATAATGGCTCTAGCAGACAGAGAATGGGAAAAATTTCAAAGTTCCCAAAACTCAGTAAAAATGGAATGATCGTGAAGAGTGTGTTGCAAGATTTCTAATGGTGCAAACGACTCATCAAATGGAGTTACAGATTCAAATATATTCGCAATCAAAGTTGTGGTCAAACATGGCAAGTCAGCAGGGCCAGTTCATCATCCGTACTGCTGATGTCAACATGAATTCAACAATTGACATGGCAGGATGATGTCAGCATGATGACTGTTGATGTCAGCATGCCATGTGGCAACACCAAAGGCTGCCATGTGTCACTCGCCAATAGGATTTTTGGGGCTCCATTTGGACCAGTAGAAAAGTGCCACATGTCACTCCTAGGTGAGGCCACGTGGCACCACCCAAAAGGTGCCACGTGTCCTGTACGAATTTTATGTGGAGGTGATATCAGCATGACTGGGCATCTAGGTGGGCCATTCCAAGAATGCCACGTGGCCCAATCAAAGGGTGCCACGTGGCACCCCCGAAATGCCCAAGGAGGGCTCGTGACCAAAAACCAAAAAAAAAATATAAAAATGGACCCCCGCCAAATCTGGGGAGGTCTCGCCATATCTGGCACATCTGCCAAGTCTAGAAGTTAACCATCCAAATATAGTGGAGGTTGTAACCAATGACCCAAAAGGGGAGGCCCGCGGGTTTGACCCCGTGACCTCCCCCACATGTAATGCCTTAACATTAGCGCCGACAACCAACTCCCCCAATGGTTCCGTTGGTAAATCTGTCTTCCTAGGTGCTATTTAAGCCAGGTATCCAACCAGCCGGAAAGGGGGAGAGGCATGGACCGTACGACTGTGGGCACGATTTGAAAGGAAAGTAATGTCATCATTGCAAGTTGCAGAGGGCATGGAAACCGATACAAAATTCTTCTTGGGCTTGGGAGTGCCAGAGTCAGATTGAGGCATGGAGACAGTCGTTTTTGGGTAATTCGATGCCACAAATTTAGTGGTGTTGTCTGTTTTCTGATCTTAGCATTGTTTATGTAGCTTGATTTCAAAATGAGGTATACTTATGTATTTTGCCAAATTCTTTTGCTGAGTTAATGAAAGAGCCTACACATTTGAGAGGAGGACCCGAAGACGTAGTCCACCAGGGACGAACTTCGTTATCAAGTTTTTGTGTTCAGATCTGATGCTTATGTCTCTTCATTTTTGAGTTTTCCCTTATTTAATGGTGCACTTTAATTTATTCTCATTTAATGGAAATCTTTATAAGTCACGATGAAAAGATCCCGGATCAATAAACAAACAGTGTTGACGAAATATGTCGCAGACAATTCTACACAAAATTCAACAAATAATGTGGGTGTGTTGCAGGTTACAATGCATGAGGAATCCTGCAACAATACTAACTTGTCGCGGATATTTACGGGGTGTTCCACTATGCCAAATTGTAACTTTTTTTACCTGTTAAGAAAAATACTTAGGAAATATTCTTTTAAACATAATTTTAGAAATTGTTGAAATTAACTGCGCATGGTCTTCTTGCAATCACATAAACTCGTCACTCTGCCAATATATCTTATACATAGAGTTTAACAATTCAAATAGACAACGCGACAAAACCACACACTTTGTTCTTTCTTTTTATCAATGAATGAGTAAATTTACACATGAAATCTCTTTCCTTCTTGGTATTTTAGACTTGTGCGATCCACACTTTTTACATATTCAATCTCACACACTCGCTCCCCTTTTGTCTCTTACAAAGAATTCAATATATCTGAAGCCCTAAGATACCTCACAAACAAATGAATCTCGAGTTATATTAACAAATATCTAAACAAAATATTTGTTTCTAATATTTAGCAACAAACTTAACACCTATGACAAACAACTCGATATCTAATCAAACAAGTTCAACTAATTAAATGTCTTCTAGAAACATTTCATAATTATTACAGATATAATAAAATAAATGAGGGAATCAACTCCCTTGGTAAATGTCTTTGATCCTTGAGATCAATTATAGAACTTGTTGTCAAATGCTCATGCATCAGACTCTCGAGGAAAAAAAGAACTATTCATCAGGTTTTCAAGGTTTGCACCATACTTGGAAATTTTCGTTGTTTTCATCCAAGTAACGTCCTTTGTTTGTCGACCCTTCCATTAGACCAAGTACTGGAAATATTCTTTGTCTCTGGTTTTATTTAGTATTTTCATATCTAATACTGTCTCGATCTCCTTTTTCACTTCTCTGGATAGTTGTTCTTTCCATCTTATGCTCTAATATCCATCACTTATAGGTCCATCTTCTAAAACATCTTTTGTCTCCTTGAAGGGATACAAATCTGCAAACATTAAATATTGGAGAAATTCCAACACTACTTGGAAGTTCTATTTCATAGGCATTAGAAAAAAATTTCCTTGAAATTTTACATGGTCCAATCTTTTTAAGCTTTAATTTGTTATAATTCAATACATGCAACCTCTCTTTCCTCAAATATGCCATGACCAAGTTACCAAACTCATAATCCACTAGTCTTCTTTCCATGTCCACTCTCTGCTTATACTTGTGGCTGCTCTCTTGCAATTTTTGCTTGATCCTTTCCTGAAACTCTTGTATACTCACTACAAAATCCTCACCATCAACACTTATTAATTCATGCTTTCCCAAATTCCTTAACTCATACACTTCCCTATGATGCATTCCATACAAAATTTGAAATGGAATCAACCATGTTCTTCTATTTGGTGAGTCATTATATGAAAACTCATCTTGAGAAAGCATCTAATCCCACTGCTTAGGGTTCTCATTCACAAGGCTTCTAAAAATAGTTCCCAAACTTCTATTTACTACCTCAATCTATACATCAGTTTGTATATGATAGGCTGAGCTAAAACTAATATTAGTACCAAACTTTTTCGATAACGTTCTCCAAAAGTGTCCCACAAATCTAGTGTCTCTGTCAGAAACTATACTTTTGGGTAAACCATGCAACCTTACAACCTCTTTAAAGAGCAAGCTTGCAACATTTGTTGCAATACTAGTCTTGGTACAAAAAATGAAATGAGCCATTTAAAAAAATCTATCTACCACAACATAGATGAATCATTACCTCCCCGTTTTCTTTGCAATCCCAACACAAAATCCATACTCACTGCATCCCATGGCCTACCTGGAATGAGTAGTGGTTGATACAACCATGTATTTTGAATTCTCCCTTTAGGATCTTGAAAAATTATGCACTTCTCCACAAACTTCTTCACTTGATTATGCGTAGCTGGCCAATAATAAAAAAAATTTACCTGAGAAAAGGTTCTATCTTGTCCAAAATGTACTAACAATCCTCCACCGTGTTTTTCTTAGATCAATTTCTCTCTCATTGAACACCTTGGTATGCATAATTTATTATTCTTGAAAAAAATTCCTTCCTGTATCATACTTTCCAACCATTGACGTTTATTACTAGAAATGGGATTTTCACAAGCTGCATAGGAATCCTTGAAATATGGATCATTGCTGGAGAAGGAAATTTCGGGTAATTTTTGGGAATCGTGTAGGAGAAAACCATGTGATAAGTCAACAAAGGAGAAACACATGTGGAATAATGTTAGCGCATATTCAAGAGCCAACACACATAAGACAAAACTTAGTTAGTGGTAGTTAGACCATCTGGTCCATTTTATAATGGGATAACCCCTAATATCAATATATAAATATGTATGGGTTTTGGGTAGAAAGTAGTTAGTTGAAAAAGCGATGAGTTAGGGGGATTCGAGCATGGAAGTATAGAAGCACTGTAGTGCGGAGTTTATTTGTTGGGTTGTTGTAGATGGATAAATAAATCAGTTAAGTGTGCATTGTATGCATGAACGACTAGGAAATTTTGGGTATAACTGATGTATCTTTTATGAGCACAGTGTGCACTTGTTGTAAGGATTAAGCGCAGAATAATAATATAAGAATCCCTTCGTTGTGGACATAGCCCAGTTTGTGGTGAACCACTTTAAATCTTTGTGTCATGATTTATGTTGTGATGTGTTTCTTTGATGTTCTGTTTATGGCTCACATCTAATGCATGGATGGTTAATATGAATATGTATCTGATGGTTCCACACATATGTTGGATGCTTAAGTAATATGAATATGTCATGTGTTCTTATGATGTTATGATTTTGTGCACAAGGTATACTACAGGTTGAATGAATGTCAAGTAAGAATGAATGTTAGAATAGTCCCCATTCCCTTCATGACTACAAAAGCCTGGTTCCTGTAGTCCCCATAAGTACCTCGGGTGAGGCTTCACATGATTTTGGGTGATGTTGAAAGGGTCAGTATCTTGAGATTTTTTGGTGAATTAATGTTGAACCCTGGGTCTGCCCACTGCACGACAACAAATGGTTCTGTTGTTGGGACCGATATCTGCGATTAAGTGGGATGTGGAGACCTACTAAGGAGGACATTAGACAATGGTTGGACACAAAGAAAATCGAGTTTGTTGTAGATCAGAATAAGAATCCACGGATCAACGCATATAAATGGATACAAAGGTATGTGTTTACAGATTTGCATGAAATTTTCTTTGCTGAATTTTTAAATATTTTAGCAAAGTGGATCGAGAGATTAATTGAACAGATTAGAATATTTTGTACTGTTGTTCCAAGAAATTGGACTTCTGAGTTAATTAGGCAAGTCAATTCCATAAGAAATCGAGTATCGTGCACAATAGATTACTGGATGGAAAGTGTGTTGGGAGGTTACATTACTGAATTTTCCATAGATTGTACTTAGTCATATGGCACTACTAAAATGTAATTCTTTAAGGGACTGCACAGAAGATACCTACAGACACTATTTACTTGGATTAAGATGTTATTGTGTGACAAGAGAGTTATGAAAATGGAATCTAATTGCTATGTGCCTTCGTGCACATAAGGGAACTGGGGGTTGAATAGAGGATGGTCTGAGTGTAAATAGGGATGAAGAGAAAGAATGAGGAACATATGGGATGAGGATGCTGAGAGAAGAAGAGTGTGTGACGAATGAAGAGATTCAAACCGAATAAGAAGAGTGTTAGAATAATGTTGATGTGCTCGTTTAACCATAGACAATGCTACACGATTGTCACCCAACCATAGGCATAAATCCACCCCCAAGCACCTTAAACTTTGATATAAAGAATGATTCCAGCAAGCTACACCATAACCAAAAGATAACCAAGACATCAAACCTTCTCCAAGGGTAGTGCACAAGAGAAAGTACCAGAAAGACTGAAAAAGAGAAAACTGTACAACTGCATCTATTGTTGCTCCTCCTCCAAACTTGCACACTATTTTTGGGTGATTGAGAGTGTGTGAGTGTACAAATGATCCAAGACATCCTCTATTTATACTAATATGAACAATTTAAAAAGTGTCTCTTCAAGCAAGGCCGACCTGTCCTTTTCTGCATATAATACTTTAATATTACTTATTATGCTGAGCCGACTTGTCTTCCAGGGTTTTCACACATTTTTTTAGGGTTTATCTTGCTTATGGAATATTCCATTTTAGTCAAAGGTTACATATGGAGGTTAATACCTCCCACAACTAGCATAATATCAATGCTCCCTCTTATATAGGGAGGTATTTAACCATTATGTTCCCTTTTTGTCTTCATAGCCTTGCTCGCTATGCCATGATCCTCTCGTCATGGTTACGCAAACCATGCTATTGGTAGAATCATTACATCAGACATGGATACACCCATGTGGACCTGTCAATCTCATCTAGGGGACACAACCTGCTAGATAACACTAGAGATACATCTCGTAGTGTGTGTCACCATCATCGTCATGGGATACACCCGCATAACATGCTCACCCATGGCTACACCCATGTCGTGAGTATCATCATTACTATCAACATCATCTGGTAGCAATCTGGTATCAAAACATATCATCACATATCCATGAGCCTCATTTAGCTATATTGATGATCCATATCCACTACCATGTGTCTATCACCTCAAGTCATTCTTTTCCCATGACAAGAATCATGACCTCATTGGAGCCACATTCACCTCATAGTTGATCCTCTCATAGGATTACTCCATGAATGAATTTAGCTCGATGTTATCAGACACATGTGTCTAGCACCTTGGGTCGTTCTTGTCCCATGACAAGAATTATGACCACATCAGAGCAACAAACACCTCATGATGATCCTCTCATAGGATCACTTTGTGAATGCATTCAACTCAATGCTATCGGACGTGTGGAATTGCACCTCAAGCACCTTGAGTCTCCATTCTACCGAAGACTACGTCGGGGAACATCTACTATGGATGTAGATGTTACCTATCTCCCCTGGTATGCAGACCAGTTCCTATGGAGATAGAGTCAACCCGATACTTATTAAGGTTACTCACCTACTCGTGACTTAACTGCTCACCTACTCGTAAGAGTTTCAAGGCCCGATGCAATTAACACATAGGAGATCTAGAAACAACTCAAATCTTTAGTCCATTGAAGATTGCATTTGGGCCTATTCCCACATGATCAAGTATGTCTGATCAATATTGGGATATCGACACGATGCTAAAATCATCAATACTCCCCCAGGGAAACATTTTCATTCCTACCAAGCTTGTCCCAGACATAGGCTTAGTGAAAATGTTATATATATTCTCATCCGTGGAAAAGTGATGGAGCCTCATTGCTCCTTCCTGCACCATGTCTCTGATGAAGTCCTGGAAGATCCTTCAAAAATCCACCCTGTTTCATATCTTGTGTCACTGGCTATGATATATGATTGAGTGCTACAAATATATGCTTCCCTGTTTGTCTGGAAATCCTGCTCGATCCCAAGCTGAAGTAGTACCCCAGGTGCTAGATCTGTCTTTTGCACTTCCAATACAAAAAATGTATATCCCGACAACCATACTTCATCATCGAAGATCAATCATATATATTTGTACCACAACATAGGTACATGCATGCTATGTTGTAACCCAATAATATGATCATGGCTCAACCATATACTGGCACAAGATGCTCTCTAAAAAGAAAATTCCTATCCCATCACACAACTTACTCAAATGTGTCATCAGAGGTGAGGCCATGGAATTCATGTCCATCATGATAAACCTCTTTAGTCTCCTTACTGGATATCTCATCTAGTACCAACCACGCTTCCAATCCTAATATATCTGGTCAAGATCCTTCATCTAAAACTCTGAAATCAACTCCCTCTATCTAAGAGAATCCTCAGATCACGCTTTTGTCTATTGCATGCCCCTTTGCATTCTGCAAAGTGTCATGAAACTATGCTGGCTTCACCTTGATCACTGACTCCCTCTCATATTTATCTCTTTTGACCTTCTCGAAACAAGAAACAAGAACAACAAAATATCCATGGTATCCTCTATGGAAGATATCCTGCATGGAGTCTAGGTCAATAACCAAGAACACATCCTAAAGGATATCAACTTCATATCGTAAGAAATAATCATTTACATAAGAACAATAATATCTCCTAGATAGGAGATCAACAAGTGTATATCTAGTATTAAGGGGTTAGTATAATGATCATAACTTCAATAGATCAAGATGCAACATAAGATCATAATAATTCCATAACAGTTAGAGACATATCGATTTTAAATAATCAAACCTGGAGTCTTCATTGCTTGTTCCTATGAATTTAATGAATCTGAGATCATTTCTTGGACAAGGTCTCTTGTACATTCTTTGTAAAACAAACTCATGCTTTTGTTGGATGATATAACATGAAAATCATATACAAGTGCATACCTTTGAAATTTGTAGCATCATTTAGCTTGTCTTCTAATCTGAAACTAGACACCATCTTGATGAGAAGAGGTTAGAAACTGAATAAAAAAGGTTCAATGATTAGAACAAGCTAGAAACCCCGAAATTTCAACTTTGAACATAAAATCAATTTGGACCAAAAGTCAACCTTTGACTTTGACTTTGACCAAAATCTCAAAATTGAGGATTTTGCTGGCTAAGGAAACCAGAGGTTGTGCTAGGCTCGGGCACATTATAATATCCATAAATTAGGTCCAACGCTTCACTTAATGTGCCCAAAGAGGTTGATTAGGGTTTGATGCAGCTGCAAAATCAGAAACTCTAGTTGCAGCTGCAACTGGTGCCACAACGAGCTTAACAAAGAATTTCCACGCTACCTTCTAGTGGTTAGATTGTCTTAAAGGTGGTGTGGGCCCATAACCTGTTATAATATTGTTGATGTGATCATTTAGCCATAGACAATGCCACACCATTGTCACCCAACCATAGGGATAAAGCCACCCCTGAGCGCCTTAACCTTTGAAAAAAAGAATGATTCTAGGAAGCCACACCATAACCAATAGATAACCAAGAGATCACACTTTCTCCAAGGGTAGTACACAAGATAAAGTACCAGAAATACTGCAAAAGAAAAAACTGTACAACTGTATCTACTGCTGCTCCTCCTCCAAACTTGCGCACTGTTTCTAGGTGAATGAGAGTGTCTGAATGAGTGAACAAATGAACCAAGACATCCTCTATTTATGCTAATATGGAAAAGTGAAAAAGTGTCTCTTCAAGTAGGGCCAACCTGTCCTTCTCTGCATATAATACTTCAATATTACTTATTCTACTGAGCCGACTTGTCTTCCAGGGTTTTCACACATCTATTTAAGGTTTCTCTTGCTTCCAGAATATTCTATTCTATTCAAGGGTTACATCTGGAGGTTAATACCTCCTGCAACCTTCCATAATATCAACAAGGAGGACTGTGGCTAAGAGAGAGGGGAAACACAGTGAGAATGAGGAAAGAGACACTATTGTGATACTCAAAATTGAAGGAATTCTACGCATAGAAGAAAATATCCTCCGGCTCAGTCCAACAGAAGAAGATCCTACTCGGATCAGACTCTGTGTCGAACCCACGACCCCGTGTGTCCACAAAAAGTGAGGTAAGATTAGAATTTTTGTCAATTATAGTTAGTAAATGAAGTACATATAGTAGTAGAAGTATTCAAAGAAGCGGAAGTAGTACACTAAGTTAGAATCAATTAGTGTTATCAAGAAATAATATCGTGCATAACATGGTGGGAGGAGTAGATCCTACTTTAATAATATTTGTCTTCCATGGAGCAGGGACAAAGGATTTAGAACAACATTTTTTCATTTGTGTGACAATATGGATTGTGAAGAATGTTGAAGATGATAATGCAAATATTGCGCAGTTGGAAACGACATTGAGAGATCACACATTATTATGGTACATGAAATATCAAACTACGACATATGTGGGACAGACTAAAACATTGGTAGAGGTAAGACAAGCTCTATTGAAAGAGTTTCAAAAACCTAAATCTGAGTCACAGTGCATTACAGAGTTGAAGGAGATAAAGAAGATAGTAAATGGATTAGTGTGAGACTATGATCACAGATTTAAGATATTGAAGGATCGGTTGACGTTCCAAATTCCATATGAACAACACATAGAGTGGTTTATTGAAGGATTGTTGATGCATATAAATTTCCCTCTGACACAACAGAAGATCATGTCGCAGTCGGAAGCCTTAGAAATTGCAATGAAGTTAGAAGCATCCTCAGTCAGAGAAAACAACATAGGGATGGATCAAGTGTAGTCTCATTTAGCAACGCTGACTATTCAATTGTAGGATCTTGCGAAAGGAAAATAAAAACACAAGGTATGGTGTACCACATGTAGAACAGAAGGAAACCATAAGAATGAATGCCCAATTGTTTAGAAGTATTTGAATATAGGAGCTCTGAATCCATTGGGGTTATGGTGCGAGATTTGTAAGATGATGGGTCACCACCCTCATAATTTCCCATTGATGTAGAAATACTAGAGTACTATGTGGGAAATCTATTTTGTAAATTTTGCAAGTTTGTCGGACATGAAGAGAAGGATTGTTGCACATTTTATTTGATGAGAGAGTGCACTACAGATGCATATAGAGTCCATGGATAAGAATCCGAAGGAGGAGTGCCACAGTATAATAATCCACTAGGTTATAATCAAGCAAGAAGAGGAGGGTTCAAAGGCCACAAAAGAGGAGGATTCGACAAACGTAGATGTAACGTCCCTGACCATCAATCCCACTGCTGGACAACGCTACTATGAGGAATAACACTTATATCGTATGAATTTAAATGAATTTAAATGACTTAACGTAGTAAACATATAATTACTGCTAACATACAAAATTAATGGAATTAACAGTAAATATCATTGCAACGAAATACATGATAATATTACAAGTATCACAAAACATGCATTTTAAGTAAGTACAGAATTAAAACACATAATGATACTTATCTTTGAAACTGTAATACACCACCAACTGTGTGAAGACCTTCCATGAACCTTCCAACCTTAGACCGCGCTTCTCATCACTCTTAGCAGTAGGTCACCCCCGAGCTTGGACTAAGCTCCACCGGGAAAGAAAATCCTAGGCTAGGCAAGGTCAACGTAAGACACACAATTTATGAGGAATGATTCTCTCCCAGGAGCCACTTATGCTCATTGTTAATAGACTCTCATTCCCCACATGCCTTTCCCACCCCAGGAGTATACACCTTCATTTTCACCAAGACATTCCTTCGGCTACTAAACCTCCATTGCCTTTGGCTTCAACAACAAACCAAACCGGAATTCTCTTAGATCTGTGGCAGCTACATGACTCCTTCCAGGAGTTCTCACTTCATCCGTGCACTCTCTCACCTAGAGAGATTCGCTCACAGGCCTGATAAACTTCTTCTTCAACCACAACCACCTCTCTCACTTAGAGAGAGTGTTGAACACATGCCTGACAACCTTCTTCTTCAGCTCCGTTCCAACACAAGGAGGACAACAAGGCCCAACAAGGAAAAAATTATGGTAGCTAATAACACTCAGCCAAGGGACCGCATGGACACAAAAACCACAGTTATAACACACACGACATAGACAATTTCTCAGGTTTCACAGAAGATGCGGGTCAGCTTCAGAGGTGCGTGGCTATGCCGAGGTCCAGTGTAGATACAAAGCGGTTCTCGGGAAGGATTTCAGTGAACTCAGGAGGAGTATGGAAGCTTCACAGAACAACTCATATGACGGAATTCGGGTCTCAGGTCCATGTGTGAACATTGCAAAGGATGAATACAGAGGCCACAAAATTCACAGGAACACACCAGTCGACTTCCGGTTTTGGTTTTCAGGATTGCGTGATAGGAAAATTAAGCAGAGGTCATTCATGGACTCCCACAGTTCATACAACCAACGATAGAATGGAGGACGAACCCCCAACTTAGTTGACACTTCAATTTTTAACCGCATGCACCCAGGTCGACACTTGTCTTCCTGGAGCTACATGCGTTCCCTTTTTCACACATTGGAGCTGCATACGTTGCCTCTCCCAGGACTTAGGATAAAAACATGTTTTGTCACACAGCTTTAGAATAATAATAAAATATTATTCTCAAGGACTTAAGCCCTTAAGCTTAGCCCCTCTTTCCAACCTTTCAGCCCCTTTTTCCCTTACCCTCCCTGTGGAAGATTAGTCCCCCATCACTCTTTCTTCATGGTCGGTCGACACAAAACGATGTTTATATATTATATTAATGATCTACATAATTACATATACAAAATCAGGCTCCTGGCCTTAACACTTAGGCTCTCCTGCCTAATAAACACCTAATCCTACCAACTTATCAATACTCGGCTCACCATCCTACAAAACATGATTACAATTCATAATATGACTGGGGCACTACCGGGGAATATTACAGTAGAGGGCCTATTATATGTTATAATTGTAATCATCCGAGACATTTAGCACGAGACTACTCAAATCCCTACACGACATGTACGTATTGGAGACAGCGAGACCATGCGACGGAGGATTGTCCATAGTTGATCGTGAAATTGAAATAAAAGATAAACACAAATGTACAGATGATAGTAGCATAGACATGCGACGAACAACCTAAGATAGCAACAATTACGCATGGAGGAACCATAACTGGAACTAATGTGACAAATCAAGGAAACAAGATTCACCAGTGGGTAAGGAAACAAACAGAGCCTCAACCATTGCTTTACCCTAGAAAGGAGAAAGAGACATATACGCAAGAAAGTAAAGAAGTGATAGGAGAATATTGGATAGAATTGACTTCGACCACGCCACCTTTGTATGACAAGCCACCAGTGTATGATATGCCACTGGTTTGTTACCATTCTATGACCATTTAGAAAGGAAATTTGACAAGGTAAGCACTTTGAATAGTTTTCTAAAAAGTTGTTTAGAGTTAATGAAATATGAGTCTGCTTTGAGTATGCTGTGCAGAATGATTGACCATTATGCCCAAGAGAAAGAGAAACTTGTCGCACACAGAGAAGTTAACTAGGTACACCGTAAAAAGAGAACAAATAGGGATTTTTGACTCAATGCACAGATAGGAAAGTACAACATGGACAATATCATTATGGATCTAGGCTTTGATGTCAATCTCATCTAGAGGCATACTTGGGAGATGATGGGAGAACCAAATTTGATTTGGTTGCCCATTCAATTAAGGTTATAAAAACAACATAAGATCGTCCCAATTGGAAGGTTGATGAGGGTAAGTGTTAGTATTGATGGAGTGCGCACTGTGGCCTATTTCGAAGTGATTGAGATAGAATATGGGAGCACCCCCTTACCCAACACTCCTTGTACTTGATTGAGCCTTTGAAAATCAAAATATCATTGATTTGAAGAAGAGACAAATGATATTTGAAGTATAATACTTGAAGGTTACCGCGCCATTGGATCCTATTGAAGGGAGATGATATGTAGAACTGGTAAAAGGAAAAGGGCTCGAAAATCTGTATAACATGACTAAGGAGATGGACAATTATGTGAACCTTAAATTTGATGGTGTACTTAAATCAATAAGTATTAGTTCATGCGCTTCAAATTCAAAAGAATATTTGGAGAATTGGCAACAAAGATTGCATGAAGTTTCCACAAGGAAATGTTCTTGAATCACCCACATATTGCGATGGATTGGAATTCATGTGCGTGATCCTCCAAGGTATGCCAGACTAAACAATGTAACTTATTTTATAAGAGAATTGAAAATGAGAATATCAGATCAACAAATATTATTAGCATTATATGTCTCTTTGAATGTGACCCTGACAAGATGGTGGGTTGTGAATAAGGATGGAATAAGATATTGACAGTAGTGTAGAAGACTATTACAAGTCAGGTTCAAGAAAAATAACAAAGATACTATAAATAACTATATAGGATTGTGTTGTCTGATGGAGCATGTTACACAATGTATTGTGAGATGAAATAAAGTAACTAGGAAAGAATGGAAAAAATTGTTTGTACACACCTTGGACACAATCCCAAAGAATTGATACTTGGAACTGGAAGTGCACAGAGAAACTACAGATTTGGAAGAATTAATGCAGAATTTCAAGGTAAATTTTAGTTTTGAAGATGATGCTCCTTTAATTGACTCATCTTTGCAGGTCATCAAGAACAATATTTTCATAGCAGAAGACTCGATAGAACCAGTACTTGTATGTAGTGGGCATAGATCTACTACGACAGTTAGAGAAGTTTTTCATTGTTATAACGTTGTTGAAGAATACCAAGAGGAGGGCGAAGATCCCAGAAATATGAAAATAACAAAAATGGAAGGAGAGTGTGCAGTAGAAGGACCATAGTTGGAATTGGTTGTATATGCAAAGCTATTGAGAATGAACAGAGTAAAAATTGGTACAAAATATACGCCCAAATTTGCAAACATAAGAGACTATTGGAATGACAAGACTGTGTAGAAGATAGTGAACTTTTTATGCAAGTATCAACACCTATTTCTGACTACTTTTTAAGAGATAAAAGGGATCGCTAGGGAGTTAGGAGAGATGAAGATTCCCTTGAAACCAGATGCTAAGCCAATGAAATAGAGGTCATATAGACTGAACCCGGTGTATAAGAAGGTGAAATCAAAGATAGATAAGATGTTGGAAGCTGGACTTATTCAACCTGTTGCAGAATCATAGTGGATTAGTCCATTGGTGGTTCAGGATAAGAATACAGGAGGGATCGAAATTTATGTATACTTGAGGAATTTAAATGATGCATGTTTACATGACCCATTTCCAACTCCATTTACAGATGAAGTGTTGGAGAGTGTAAGAGGGAGTGAAGCCTATTCATTCATGAATGGATTTTCAGGATATCATGAAATCAATATTTCACAAGAATATAGATATAAGACTACATTTGCGACAGAATGGGGGTGTTACCAATACACAATGATGTCTTTTGGATTGAAGAATGCACCCACAATATTCTCTAGAGTGGTTTTAGCAACATTTAAAGAATTCATCCATACGTTCTTAGAAGTATACTTAGATGATTGGACGGTGTTTAACCTATTGAAAGATCATATTGAGATATTGTGCTTAATGTTGGATAGGTGTAGGCAGAAAATATATTTAAATTTAAAGAAGCACATTTTTTGTGCACTTTTTGGTATCTTATTGGGCCATGTAGTGTGTAAGCAAGGATTGTTGGTAGACCCCATGAAGATTGTTGTGATTTTTGACTTACCGCCATCTACTTCAATGTGACAGTTATGAGAAACGTTGGGTCATACAGGGTACTATATGAATTTCATTAAAGGATATGCGCAGATTATAGCCCCAATGGAAAGATTGCTAAAGAAGGAGAATAAGTTTCAATGGAGTGAGGAATTCCAGGAAGGTTTAAATACTTTGAAATAGAAATTGGTTACTGCATCGATTTTGATATTTCCATTTTGGAAGAAGGAGTTTCATGTTCATGTGGATCCATCATCTGTAGCTTTAGGTGTAGTGTTATCTCATCTTGGAGAAGGAGATATAGATCACCCCATTTCCTTTGCAAGCAGGAAGTTTTCAACTACATAACATAACTATACTACGACAGAACGTGAAGGATTAGCAATGGTGTACACATTGCAAAAGTTCAGACATTACTTGATGGGTTCACACTTTAAGATGTACACAAACCCTCATGCACTAATATATTTGGTCAATAAGACAATGCTGGGGGAAAGAATATGTAGATGGTTGTTATTGTTTCGAGAATACGATTTTGAGGAAATTGTGAAACGAGGGAAATTTAATTCAGGACCATAACACTTATCTCGCATACTATCATGAGATGACGTAGAAAACTTGGATGACAACTTACCAGATGTGCACTTATTTTCAGTGCAAATGGTTGATGAGTTTTTTACAGACATAGTTCAATTCTTGAGTACATGAGTAACCCCACCAGAGTTTACAATTACATAGAAGAAATGATTAGTAGTGAAGGCTGCAGACTATCAACTTATAGAAGAAAATTTGTACAAGTTAGTCGCAGATGTTATTCTGCGACGATGTGTATAAGAACATGCAAGAAATATGATATTGTCAGAGGAACATGAAGGGGTTATAGGAGGACACTAAGCAGGTAAAGAAACAACTCAAAATATTTTGCGTATAGGATTATGGTGGCCTACCCTTCATAAGGATGCTGAGGAATTTTGTAAGACTTGTGATGTTTTCCAAAGAATTGGAAATCCTTCCAGGAGAGATGAGATGCCCTTAGTACCACAAGTGAAATTACAAGATTTTGATAAATGGGAAGTGGAATTTATTGGGACGATTAATCCACCAGTGAAGAGATAAGGAGATAGATACATAATTATTACAAAAGATTATTTGACTAGATGGGATGAAGAAGAGCTAGTCAAAGATTGCAGTGTAGAGACAACTGCATGATTTTTGTTTGAAAATGTGGTGACAAGGTTTGGATGCCCCAAAATACTTATGAGTGATCAGGGAACTCATTTTTTGAATAGGATGATTTCATCTTTGACAGAGGAGTTTCGTATTAATCATAAAAAGAGCACATTGTACCATCCTCAAGCAATTGGAACGGTGGAAGAATTCGATAAGATCTTGGAACATGCACTGATGAAGGTGTGTAATGTAAGTCAATATGACTGGGACTTGAGGATTCCAACAATATTATGGGCATATAGGACTACAAGAAATAAGTTGACAGGAAAGACCCCATTCAGACTAGTGTATGGACAAGAAGTTGTTATGCCTATGGAATTCATAGTACCGAGTCTGTGCATTGCTGCACTAGCAGAGCTTATAGATTCTGGTGCAGTGGAGAAAAGATTGTTAGTTTATCAGAGTTAGTAGAGCTAGAAGAGGACCCTATTTTTCATAGGTTTTCATCAACAAGTTTATAAAGCATGTGATAAAACATGGCATGGAAGGAACATTAAATAGAAGAATTTTTAGACAGGAGACTTAGTTTTTCTTTATGACAACAAGTTTTTGCAGCACCCTGGGAAGTTTCAGATGAATTGGATGGGTCCATATGTGATCAAGTTTGTGATAGATGTAGGTTTTTTTCATCTAGAGAAACTCAATGGAGAATTTGTGGAAGGTCTGGTTAACAATAGTCATCTAAAAATGTATAAGGACAACCGTACTTCCGCATATTATGTGTATCATAGTACTTGTATTATAGTGTATTACAAAGAGAAATAAAAAGAAAAGAAGAAAATAAATAAAATAATTTGAAGGGTGTAGTGATGCATAAGGATAAATGACTAAGGAGATAAACACAGAAAGTGTTGTATAGATGTGGAAAGAGGAAGGAACTGTGCATAGGAAGGAAGATTGAAGAGCGACATAGATATGTGCATAGGCTGGGAAACACATTAAAGAGCATACATGATGGGACATGCATTAAAGAGATACCATAATGGTGAAGTAGTGGAGAGACATAACCATAAATGGAAAACGACGATGAGATCGTGAAAGATTGACAAGATCTAGAGCATGATCCGTAAAATAAGCTGAATTTATTGTAGAGTATAGAAAGAATTGAATGTGAAGTACAAGTTGGATAAGACTACAGGTTTGGGCATGAAGTATAGAAACAACTAGAGACAAGTTATAAAAGTAGTTGAAGGATTGACATAAAGAATTTATGACATTTGATTTTTCATAGAGAGCAATGAGAGCAGAGAGTCAAGTGAATAAATATAGAACCAGAGAAGTTAGTTTCCAAGGGAGAAGTTGTAGAGATAAATGGTGCCATCAAAGACAGGAGAAGCTTCCTCATAGCCAAAGAAACAACACTCCAGGTAGACATAAATACACGTGACCAAGGAATCACCGGGAGCATTATTTTCAAGGTCAACCCCGGTTCAATATCCAAGGGATTATGTACCACCAAGGAAGCCGACAACAAAGAAAGTAAAGTTACAGAAAGAGATAAAGTATGAAATTGTAGAGTCAGAAATTCCACAATGTGTGATTATTGAGGAATATGTTCTTGGCACAGTAGGAAGCTCGAGGTATGGAGACCACAACTTGACAAATTTGAAGAATTTTCCATAATTTCCTTAGGATAAGTACACAAGTGTAAGGCTCACACCGAATTCACAAGAAATCATAGTAGAGCCATAAGAATGGGCGATGGAACTGGAAAAGACAAGTATTATGAACCTTTTTTATATACACAAAGGATTTATATGGTTAGATATACTGATATCCATAGACATCGAGTTTATTGCGCGGATAACCATTTTTCCATCAAAAGGGTAAGACCTATCACTATTGGTTACAGACTAGACGAAGGAGAAAGCATTGGTAGAAAGAATGAAGGAAAAGTATGACACATTCAGAGGTACATGCAGTCTGGATGTTGCAAGAATCAATGATGATATAGTCTGGTTCATGATGTAGGTGTTGGAATGGAAGTTGTTGAGGAAATTTCACAAGGATCAGGTACCAGTAGGTGTGATAGAAAAAACTGAGAAGTGTGTCACAAGAGCTCAAATGAGTTAGGAAACGTTCCTGTTGAACTAGTTCTTGATAGATTGCAGGGAATCTCAAAATAAGGGTATCGAATTTTATTATTCCTGGATGTTAATACTGATAGCATTAGTGGCTTCGAGGGAGCCAACATACACTCAATTTTTGGGAGCTACGAAGAAGCCATGTTTAGTAGCAAGATATGTAAAGTTGTGGAAAACTGCGCACAAGGAGAGGCAACTAGATAACAACATTATGTTCTATGTATACAAGGAAGTAATTTGGAAAAGTATCCAAAATACACCACTCATTCTACCACAGATAGTAGAAGCATACAAGGGGATTGAACACTTCAAAGCCGAAAGACATCATATGTACATTCAGGCCAAGAAGGACTCATAGAAGTAGTGGCTAACGCGATGATGAAAATTGACAGAGGCTGATGTGGGACAAATCATAGAAGAATGGGAGGACGAATGGAAAACCCCAGTACCAAAAATAGAGAAGCCAGAGAAACAACATATAGAAATAGAAGAAATAGGAGGTGATGAAGAAGAAGAAGAAAAAGAAGGGGAAGGAAATAACACGAGAGAAAATCATAAGGCAGTACAACATCTGGGAGAGAAGCAAAATGAATAGGATATGGAAAGATCAATGTTGCAACGAAAGAAGAGGAAAGAAACCAAGAAAGTGGCCACCCAGGCCCTATCAGAGGATGACTTAGAAAATATTGTGGATCAAGTGAAAGAGGTGACTGAGAAAGCTTGTGAGTGAGCAACATAGAAGAAAGAAGAAAGGAACTTGGACATGCAAGTGCATATTGCCGCACTGCAACAAATTTTGGGGACAACCAGGATTGCGCAAGTAAGAACAGGAGAATAGGAGAATATGGTGAGAACAAAAACATGACAGAGGTGCAACATATGATATCTCACCCATCTGCAACATCAGGAGAGAAACGGGTGATGAAAATAGCAGCGAGAGCTTTAGATTTCCCTATGGAAAAATTGCAGGAGCATGCAAAATCACTTTGTCATATTGACTTGGTACTATCTCAATTGTCAGTAGAAGTCTTACATGGTTTGTAGATGAGTGTGACACATGAACTACAATTATGTGCGATGTCAATGTCGATGGAGTTGACAAAGACAATCATAGATAAGGATGTGCTGCAAGAAGAGTATGATCAACTTAGGATAGAATAGGATGAGGCCGCACAAAGGACATGGAGAGTGAAGCATGCGGTATAGGGGGTTTATAACATTATCCCAGAAATGCATAGGGAGGAAGACATCCCGTTAGAAGAACATGTGACAAAGTTTAGTGAATCCATTTAGGGTTTCTGCACAAATATTAATGATTTGGAAGCGTGCCAGATATCGAGCACTCCTTCGGAGGAAAGGGAGAAAATGGAAAAGACAGTGACAAAAATCATGGAGAACATCAAAGGTTTGGAATTAGAGTGTGCCAAACTATACGAAGAAAGTACAAGAGTATGGAAATAGCTGACAGAAGACATGGAACTACATGACATTGGGCATAAGCTACATGATATGCAGGAAAAGGTGTAGAAGTTTAAGGAAGTAATGATCACATTACCACCAACAAAGATGATGGCAACAATGGTACATAATAGAAAATTGTATTAAGTGATGAACTATATGAACTTGCACAATAACAGGCTCATGCACCACAAATTGAAATGCCACAGAAAGAAGAATACAAGGTGACAACAAAAGTAGCAACTGTGTAGGGCATGCTCAAGTAGGCAGTACAATAAAGTGTCAAAAATTTGAAGGGCCATATTATTGTAGAGACGATTGATGGAATTGCGCAACAGGAAACACAAGCAAGAGAAAAAATTGTAGTTGCAAAGGAGACATTCTAGAAGTTCGGGGAGACCTGGAAGAAAGCCTGAAGTGGATTGGGATGAGACACAGGTGAGTGTTGGGGGCCTGTTGGAACATGAAAATTTGGGTAAGTTTTGGGAATCAAACAGGAGAAAAATGCACGACAAGTCAACAAAGGAGCAACGTGCACGAAAGACAGTTAGTGTATATTTAAGAGCCAACGTGTAGAAGTAAGAACTTAGTTAGTGGCAGTTAGACCATTTGGTCCATTTTGTAATGAGATAAGCTCTAATATCAATATATAAATATGTATGGGTTTTGGGTAGAAAGTAGTTAGTTTAAAAAGCGATGAGTTAGGGGGATTAGAGCATGGAAGTATAGAATTGTTGTAGCGAGGAATTGAGTTGTTGAGTTTTTGGATTCGAATAAATAAATGAGCTAAGTGTGCATTGTATCCGCGAACGACTAGGGAATTTTCGGTATAAATGATGTGTCTTTTATGAGCACAGTGAGGACTTGTTGTAAGGATTAAGCATGAATGAATAATATAAGAAGCCATTCGTTGTGGATGTAGCCTAGTTTGGGGTGAACCACGTTAAATATATGTGTCAACATGTATGTTGTGATGTGTTTCTTTGATGTTATGTTTATGGCTCACTTGTAATGCATGGATGGTTAATATGAATATGTATCTCATGGTTCCACACATATGTTGAATGGTTAAATAAGATGAATATGTCATGTGTTGTTATGTTGTAATGATTTTGTGCACAAGTTATACTCCAGGTTGAATGAATGTTACTATGGTCCCCATTCCCTTCATGACTATAAAATCCTAGTTCATGCAGTCCCCATAGGTACCTCAGGTGAGACTTCACCTACTTGTAGGTGATGTTGAAAGGGTCAGTATCTTGGGATTTGTTAGTGAATTAATGTTTAACCCTAGGTCTTCCCAATGCACTCCAATGATAATCTTGATACATTTCTTTTAGACCATCAAAGCCTAAAGTGATGACTTGAAATTCTTGCAAAATTAAATTAATTCTACTCAAAGCATCAACAACCTTATTAGTATTACCACTTGTGTGTTTAATTATAAATGTAAAATTCTATAGAAATTCAACCTACTTGGCATACATTTGATTCAATTTTGGTTGACTACTTATAAATTGTAATGCATGATTATCATTGTACAAAACAAATTCTTTGGGCATGAGGTAATGCCTCCACTTCTTATGTTCTTGAACAATTACATAAAATTCCTTGTCATAAGAATAATATTTCTATTTTGCTTCATTTAATTTCTTACTAAAATATGCAATTGGTCTTTGCTCCCAACTCAAGACAACTCTTATTGTAGTCCCACTAGCATCAGTCTCAAATTGAAATAATTTATCAAAGCTGGGCAAAGCTAACACTCACTTTTCAGCCCAAAAGGCATCACCAACCATTCATACAATCCACTATTAGTCTTAAAAGAAATTTCCCATTCATTCCCTTCTATAATTCTAATTTGGTGATATCCACTCGTTAAATCAATCTTTGAAAAATATTTTGAACCACTCAAACAATCCATTAAATCATCTATGTGATGCAATGGGAATCTGTGCCTTATGGTAATTTTGTTGATTCCTATGGAGTCAGTGCACATGTGCCATCCTCCATCCCTCTTTGGGTTGAGTATTTTTGGTACAACACATGGATTCAAACTCTCTTTCATCAATCCTTTATCTACCAACTCCTGTACCTACCTCTTAATCTCTTCATTCTCTTGTGGGGTCATTCTATATGCTTCTTTATTAGGTAAACTTTCTCCAGGGATTAAATCGATGTGATGGATAATACTTCTCACATGAGGTAAATTATTTGGTAATTCATCCACTATAAAATCAACAAATTCATCAAGCATAAATTTAACTTCTGTAGGTAAATCATCCATATTTGTATTAGTGAGTATTACCTTTGACTTACCAATTATGGAAAAATGCATCTCTTCTTGTTTCTTGACTTCTTGTAGTAGCTCCTTCCCACTTATCAATAATACACTTGGACCAATTTCTTCCTTGGTTGTTTCATCCTTTAAAGGTAACAACACATGCATGTTCCCATTCTTTTCGAGAGAATAATTGTTCCTTCTACCATAATGGATGGATTTCCTCTCATACTACCACGACCTTCCCAAGAAAATATGGCAGACATCCATGGGAATTATATCACAGAACACCTCATCCTTGTAGCTACCAATTTGGAATTCCACTTTATATTGTTCATTCAATGAAATATGATGTCCCTTCTGAAACTAGGACACTCTGTAGGGAGTGGGATGTACTAGCCTATGCAATCCCAATTTCTCTACCGTCTATATGGAAACCCAATTGTTTTTTCTACCACTATCAATGAAAATTTTATAGCACTTACCTCTTGACTTACATACAATCATGAATAGACTTTTCCTTTGAGTTGGTTCATGAACCTCCTTTTCTACCTTAACCAAAACTTCGTTCAACAACATTGATTCCACTACCTCTAGAGTTTATTCTTTTGCTACTGCATTCACATATTCTTCCTTTTTCTCTGCAACATGTGTGTTCCTCTGATTTGTCGCCTTGTTCTCTGGACAGTCCCATGACATGTGTTCTATTTTACCACATGTATAACATCTCATTTCTCTGCCTCTTGAGAAAAATATTATACCTCTTGATTCTCCTCCTCTTGGTGATTGGATACTTCCTACCTCTTCTTTTGAAGGTTGAAATATTACTCTATTATATTGTCCTTTTCCTCTTCCTGGACTCCTTCCTCTATTTCTCTAGCTCTTCTTTTTGGCTAGCTTCTCTTTTTCCTTAAAAGTTGCTTGGTATGCATCTTCAACAGTTCTCAGAGAAAAAAGGCTGATTTCATCTTAAATTACATACCTCAAACCATTGATGTATCTAACAACGTTCTCAACATCTTCCTCAATGTGACCAAATCTAATGGTTAACCTATAGAATTCCTCTATGTATTCTTTTACTTTCATAGTTTTATGTCTAAGGTTTTGCAATTGTCTAAACAAATTCTTTTGATAATCATTAGGCATGAACTTTCCTTTAAATTTAACCACCATTTTGTGCCAACTCCTGATCTTAACTTTTCTTTTTCTCCTTCTATCTTCCTGTAACTCATCCCACCATAGAGATACATGTCATTTTAGCCTAATAATTGCATACTTAACTTTCTTCTCCTCTTCCACCTCTTCATAATTAAAATATTTATCCATGGCATTTATCCAATCAAGTAATTCATCAACATTTAAATTACCTTCATACATGGGCACTTCCATCTTAGGCCTGGATCCAAATTTTGCAACCATTATTACTAGTTGTTCCTCTATTGTTTCTCCTCCCAGAGCTCCTTCTGTTTCCTTGTCAGAGCATGCATCTTCACTCTCGCTGACATCTCCTATGAGACGTCTCCATGGCCTCCATCCTTTCCTGGATGCGCCTCAGATCATAGTGTAACGCATCAATTACCACATTCCTAGGTGGCATGTTTCCTTAGATACAACACTGCTCTAATACCAAAACAGATGGAAATTACCACCAACTTCAACCCACAATCACAAAGTTTTCAACACTCTGTCATAGTCAATATTCAACTACTTGTCTGGCCTCGGATCAACACGAACATGTAGTCAAATTTTCCATTTTCTATAGCGTTAAATTGCGATCTTTCATAGATACTCTGTGCATAATTACCACTGCACAGATATACCTCTACGCAGAAGCATCAATGAACAATGTTGACGAAATATACAAAAACAATTTTACGCTAAACTCAACAAATAATGCGGGTGTGTCACGGGTTACTCTGCATGTGAAATCCTACAACAATACTAAATTTTCACATATCTTTACGGGGTGTTCCTCTATGCCAAATCATTACTATCTATTCCTGTGAAGACAAATAATCAGGAAATATTCTTTTAAGCATATTTTTAGAACTTGTCGAAATTAACTATGCATAGTCTTCTTGTAATCACATAAACTCATCACTTTTCCAAGATAGCTTATACATATATCTTAACAATTCAAACACACAACGTGACAAAATGAAAACACACAATGAGACAAAACCACATGCTATGTTCTTTCTTTTTATCAATGAAGGAGTAAATTTACATAGGAAAGTTCTTTCCTTCTTGGTCTTTTAGACCTGTGTAATCTACACATTTTACATATTCAATATCACACACTCGCGCCCCCTGCCTCTCACAAAGAATTCAATATATCTTGATCCATCAAATAGCTCACAAATAAATGAATCCCAATTTATCTTAACAGATGCTTAAACTATAGATCTGTTTAGCAACATAATTAACACATATGAAAAACAACTCGATATATAATCAAACAAACTCAACGAAAATGTCTTCTAGAGACATTTCATAATTATTACAGATATAATAAAAGATATTAGAGAACCAAATCCCTTGGTAAATTTCTTTGATCCTTGAGATCAATTCTAGAACTTGTTTTTAGATGCTCCTGCATCATGATGGAAATTAGGTACATGGAGAATTTAATGGTGCAACAATCTTCATTATTACCTCCATGCCCATTTATGAAAATTTCAAAATCTCCCAAACCGACTATTCATTTGTGATTCTGAATACCCTCTTCTTTGTTCAAAGCATGGTTCTTCCATTAACTAGGAGATGGGGGTGAAATCACAATTCCCTTATAGGTGGAGGTCAATCATTTTGATGTTTAATAGGCAGAATCAAACTATGGATTTTTACAATCACAGCCTCTTATTTGTGTCAACTGGTGTCATGGATGTAGAATGGTCATAGATATTCATGGAGAAAGGTCTTCGTTAATATAATTGATGAATTTTATCATTTTCCAAAAATCTCAATCTCTAACCCATCCCAGGCCCTCAACCTCTCATTTTTGGGACCACCTCACATAGTGTTCAAGTAGTTTTTGAAAATAGTGTACTGGTTGGTTGCTCTTGTGCTTGTTTGCAACCTCAACTCCTCTTCTATTCTCCCAAATTTATTTGAGCCCAACATTCATACTTATACCATCTCTAACACTATTTTCTTTTTATGTAGTTAGATTACAAGAGGCAATCAATTTGGTTCATAAAATGGTGAAAATGGGTTGTCAACAACACATTCATGCTAATGCATTAATTAGTGGGTTTGGGGTTGTGAAAAGAAAGAAAACTTAAAGAGACAAGCGAATTATTCAATAATGTATCACAATAAGGCCTAGTTCCTCATGTAGTTCATTCCATGCTAATATTGGTTCTATGTTGAGAATCTTTATTGTATTTTGATAGTCTGAAATTTACATGGTTACACATTTTTGATGGGTTTACTGTGCTCATGTGCCTATTTTCACTCATCCTATGTTAAGTAGTTGAGTACATCTACAAATATAATCACCACAAATAATGAATACATAATATATTCATAGAGCAATATATAGGAAACCACACTTTATTATTATCAAACCCTTGAGGTAGGGAAACACCATAGAATGGATCTTATTATGGAAGGGATCCTCTCCTGTTCACTTGCCTCTTCGAGGGGGAGTCCTCCTATTGAGCTACAACTCACAATATAATAATTCTCTTCATGTCCCATTACATTGTTTGGACCCCTTTATATAGTGCTACCATCACCTAAGAACATTCTAGAGGAGGAATCTTCTAGAAGTAGAACCTTCTAAGAAGTCCTCTTACATTTATTATATATAACTACCATAGTGGGCCTTATTTAATAATATAGTGGACCTAGTCCACCTTACATTGAATGGCCTCCATTGTTATCACTATGGGCCCTCTGCCCCCCCCACTACCTCTCTAGCTACCTAACATTCCACCCCCTTTATGAAAGCGTTGTCCTCAACGCTTGATGTACAACCATATACTAGGGTCCCATGGATAAGTGTGGAGCGTAGTGCTAAAGTAGATTAGAGAACCAGGGTCCCATTGAGAAATGGAAGCCACCATGCTAAAGTAGTCCAAATGTCGTTGTAAACCAGGGTCCCATATCCAATTTCTCATGTGAACTCCACACGAAAGATATCGGCACCCCATAACCAGCTAAAAATTATTCTCCCAATACTGACACCTATAATGTGGATCCAAATAAGAATATTCATCCACATAGTGGTAAAGGGTCAAAGCTTAATCTGGAAGGAACAATACCATTGTAGAATATGCAGGTTGGACATTGGTATTCATAACTAGCTCTTGATGTATCACATTGATGTTCTCTACAAAAGGTGGAGTAGAGTCATCAAATAAAATATGGAAGTGGTTGTCATCCCCAAAATGACACCTATCCCTATACCAATCATCACAATCATCCTCCAAATCATACCAAGCATACACTTCTTGATGATATTCATTCACGATGTATTCCATAAGATATCTCTCTTGAAAGAGAGCCAGTGACCATTGTATATTGTGATAACTATCTCTGTGGTCTTGTATATCGGCTTTGAATGCTTCAATAATATGTAGAATTTCCCTGGGTTGAGAGTGCATATCCATTGGAAACACCACATATAATATACCAAAAGAAAAATCTTAAAATGATTTATCCAATGGCACTGATCTAGTAGAAATATGAGCACCCTATGAAAAGTTATTAAATTTGCAGTCTCGTCGTCATTAAAAAAAAAAAAAAAAACCCAAAAAATAGAACAAGGGTTTATAAATAAATTAATACAGAAAATCGCGGTTTTTTTCTGGAAAAAACCTTGAAAAACTGCTGAATTTAAAATGCTCATAACTTTACTTCCCGGTCTCCATTTCGACTATTTTGTTTTTGAAATTGGGTATTTTTCCAAGAGGAATTCAAATGCCCAATTTGTTTTTCCAAATTCATCTCATAAAGCTTCATATCTGAACATTAAGTGTGCCTCCCTCTTTTTATTCCCTAGAAAAATTCTGCAAAAAGAGCAAAGATATTTTCCCTTCTTTGGCCAAGGAAAGTTCTCTGATACCACTTGTTAATTACCTGAGTAGAGCTAAAAATATAATCACTACAAGTACTGGATACACAATAGATCCACAGAGCAATATAAAAAAAACCACACTTTATTATTATAAGAAAACTCTTGAGGTAGGGAAACACCATACAATGGATCCTATTATGGAAGGGATCCTCTCCTGTTCACTTGCTTCTTCGAGGGGGAATCCTCCTATTCTGCTACAAATCACAATACAATAGTTCTCTTCATGTCCCATTACATTGCTTGGACCCCTTTATATAGTGCTACCATCACCTAAGAACATTCTAGAGGAGGAATCTTCTAGAAGTAGAACCTTCTAAGAAGTCCTCTTACATTTATTATATATGACTACTCATTTATTATATCTAACTACCATAGTGAACCTTATTTAATAATATAGTGGACCTAGTCCACCTTACATTGAATGGCCTCTACTATTATCACTATGGGCCCTCTGGCCCCCCCCACCACCTCTCTAGCTACCTAACATTTTATAATACTTAGTTAGTTCATGTCATTATTCTCTTAATTCATTTTCATAATTGTTCTCTCACTATTTCTTAGTAAAACAAATTAGTTGATGTACACTAATATTAAATCAACTAGAAATAGAAATATTTTGTTGGATTTGTTGAGATTTGGCTAGAATCAAATTTGGAACCTCATTGTCATGATCATCTCATAAATATTCCTTAATATAGGGTTACATTCACATGCACAAGGGTTTCTCTTACACATGATGCATGGAAACAAGCATGTGCATTGGCAAAGGAATGATAGTCAATGTCCATGAAGATGACATGGTTGAGGGTGAAACACTAGGTGGAATGGAATTTGGTGTTTGTGTGGAAGAGATACATAGAAATTGTGAAATATGTAGGATTGGGGATAATTCTATGCATTGTTTTTGATATGGATAATAAATAAGTTGGTGGACAACATATGTGAGATGTTCAGAGTCAAGTAAAATTTCAAGGAGCCACCCAAGGAAATTGTGGTAAGAGATGTTATAGAGGACACAGGTCCCTTAAACAAATGGGACGGGAATCTTTATAATGAAAATAATCTAGACTCAAATGATATGCATGTAAGTAGGCCATATAATAGGATTAAACGAGTTATGGATACAAAAAAAGTTTCAAAATTCAAACAAATATGGATGCAGAAAAAGAAAACTGACTTTTGGCAGTGGATGAATGTTTGTAAACAAGATTGTCTTTAACATGTGGATAGGAAAGCCATTGCAACTGCTAGGAGGGGTATGAAACACATAAGTAAAAATGATATTAGGGAATTTATCTTGAATTCACTCCTTTCAAACACAGTCATGTCAAAAATCCATGGCCATGACCTACCTATTATTGTTAGGAAAGTAAGGGACATGAGATTTAATGGGAATATTATTTGTAAGAAAGCATGGTACAAGACACATAAGATTCCACAAAGCACCTTCTATAAATACCAACTTTATTTCCAACATGGATACATCAAATCCATTCATGGTAACACCAACACATGCAAAGAATGTGCACATACCATAGAAGCCATAGAAATATTGCATAGAATCATAATGCATAATTTAAATTTTTCACCAAACCAAACACATCAAGTTGAAGAAGATGGAAGGTATTCTCCTTTAAGATTGTTTCCTTTGACTTACACACACATTTCTTTGTTAAAATAGATCGATGAGGCTCTTAAAAAGTTCAATTACCTATCAATATCACAACCAACAATGAGAAAGATTCAGAATACTCATTTTCGAGATGTGGCATTCTCAAAGAATACCAACTTCAATAAATGTAGTGAGTGTATCATGTTGAAAGCACATATGAAGTCATCAACTACAAAATAGTTGGAAGAAAAGGCATGAGGTAGATTGAAAAACATAACAAGACTTTTATGTGTGGAAGATAATGATACTAAGCCCACAAAATTATATCAGAGTGGTTTCCAAAGGAGTATTTGAGAATTATCCATGATAAAATGGACAAAACAAAGACTTCAATCCCAAGGCTACGTGTCAAATCAAAATCTATTGCAAGAACAAACTTGGGTTTGTCATTGATAAATATGATAACATATGGGCATAAGACAAGATATTTTGGTCATTTCTCCCTACCATTTGTACATATGGGATCACAATTAACCATCACATCCCTTGAAAAGTGCTTGAGGGACCTTGAAGATCCACACCTTGATATGTATGGTGATCTAATTTATGAGAGTGGAAGTTATAGAAGCCCACTTTCAAATGCATTTCTTGACACGTGTATTTACTCAAAATGTAGAGTGTACAAGGATGATTTTCTATCTCAGGGAAGATAAAAAAATCATTATGTTGATTTTAAACCTTTTCCTCCACATTTGTTGTTACAGTTGGAAAATGTAACAAGTGATAATAAGAATCATTATATTTTCATGTTTTTGTCACTTTTTACTACACTTTGTGTCTTCATCACTATTGATGTTTGGTTCCTTATTGTGGGACACACCCATGAAGACATACATGGAACCTATAGAAGAATTTCTTACAACTTGAAAAGTAAAGATATATATTCTTTACTTGAAATGATGGATACATATTGCACAATTGAAAAAAAATGAGTTTTCCCACCTACACTTATTGACAAGGTGTATGACTTCAAAAGTTTCCGCAATGGATACATCAAGGAGGGAAAAGATGCACTAGTCGTAGACCTTAATGTCTAGTACTTCCAATTTCTTGTAATCAATGATGTTCTAGTACTAAGGTACAAATAATCCATCATAGATATTAAGTGTTTAGAACAAGTTGAGTTATGGAATATAGATGAGAAAAGTTGACGTAAATTTCCCATAGGGAAACCATCTTTCTTAGGTCTCAAATAGAACAATGTCTATTTAAAAGAACTAACGGAATGAATATAATCATGATACATAAAAATGTGGAAATACACTATTGGAAATGAGGATTCACCAATTTTTACAAAGGAATGGAAAAATAGAGTAGAGTATTAGGAAATAGGTCTTTATACAATAGATGGAATATACAATGATCATACAATAGTGGATTGAAGTGATTCATCTTCTAAGTATTTTTGTCCCAAGACAAGGAAAATTGGCGATGTTGACTATAATACACTCCATGTAATATCAAGTATTATAGATGGAGATTTTGATCATGTGAAAGATGAACTAGTATATGTTGAACCCAAGTGCTACAAGCCAAAGTCAACATTCAATCCTATGAATGATCTTGAGAAAGGAAAAATGTTTCTAGTTATATCAAGTAATGAGGATGAAGGGGAGATGACTTGGATGAACAAATCCACCTCAGATATCTTCCAGAATGATGAAAGTGAGATTCTTCGTGTAAAATTTGATTGGTGGAAGCCTAGTTCAGGTAAATACAAGGGAAAAATATTAGAACAATATTGGGGGACAAATCCCAATGACATAGAACTTGGATATATTCAAATTAATACCATAGTTTGGGAATGGATTCCAAAGAAAGAACATTGTAAGAAGAGAAAGATAAATAAATGTGGTGTAAAATTTGTACTTGATCTACTTGAGCGAATACCATGAGATCAGGTGGAGATGATTCATGAATGTAATTTTGTCCTTTGGATGATCTATTAATATACATGAAGATACACATTTCAATATTTGTTGTATTTCAAATATTCTCTTCAATGTTTTTTTAGGAGTTTTATATTATTTAATATATATAAGCAAACTTTAGTTAACTTCAATGTATTCATGTGACAATGCTTTATGCAAATTACATGACACCATTCAATAATTAAAATTTCAATGTTTTGTTTAGATTAATGTATTCAGGTGACAATGCTTTATGAAAATTACATGACACCATTCAATATTTAACTTTTCAATGCTTTGTTAGATCAATGCACTCAGGTGACAATGCTTTATGCAAATTACATGACACCATTCAATATTTAACTTTTCAATGTTTTGTTTATATCAACATAACTTCTCACTTTATCAAAAACACATAATCAAATCCAATATCACACTTAAAAACATCTTCTAGACTTGGTCTATTAAAACTATATTGGAGTAGCCAATTAGTATTATTTTCAATATAAAACATTTAAACACTTCATGAATAATTACCAGACACTTGCAATAAAGTCTAAAGTAAAATTTACCTAATATTCCTTATTATATTTTATATAAATCAAATTATAGTACTCTATTGCATTCTAATTTAGAATAATTTCATTTTGATAGTTAAACAACACAACTAGATTTCTAAAATATTTTTTCTTGTAGATTCTAAAGTGGTGCCTACATTGTACTAGTATAATAACTTATACTCAACATAGACATAGTAGTTATTTAGTGTCAATAATTAAAACGGTTAATAATAGTAACAAACACAATTAATATGTTGTTGAAGAAATTTATAAGTAAGAAATTTCTTACACAATTTATTATTTATGAGTCAAATCTTCATGAAATTTGCTTTAATATAGAAATATAAATATTAATCATAATAGAAATAATGTAAATAACAAAGTTTTAGAGGAATACTAATATGCTCTTTTCAATATAATATGTTCAAACACTTCACAAATAAACACTGAACACTTGCAATAACTAGTGGGTGCTTGCACGAAGTTGATGGACAAAAACGTGGCAATGGAGTACGAAGGAACACATGCACACATGAACGCATGCACATTCTTAGAAGAAAACACATTTTCTTAATACTATAGCCTCAATACTCACCAAAATTCCATACACACTTTCCAACTTCAAAATTTGAGGAACGCATGTGCGTTCTTAAGCAAGAGCATGCATGTGCTGAGAAATGCAGGCATGTTCCTAAGGAACATCTGTTCTGAAAAAAAAAATTAAATCAAAAGAACACATGTGCGCTCCTAAATAACACATGCATTATTAGGAACTGGAATGCATGCACTTTATAACTGACACATCATCTCTCTCTCTCTCTCTCTCTACTCCCTCTCCCTCCCTCCCTCTATTGTCTCTCTCTTTGAATCCTCTCTCCCTATCTCTCTCCCACCCCTCTCTACCACCTCTTCCCCTCTATCATTGTCTCAATTTCTCCATGTATCTCTCTCTCTCTCTCTCTCT
>JZKD02S2120260.1:75581-96330 GCA_000966675.3 Picea glauca
GGCAGCTCCTTAGTGAGATAATCGTACTTCATGGAGAGATCTATTGCAAGCTTGATGCATTGTCCTTTGAAGTATAGTGTAACTTCAGAATGTGAACTAACTTCCACTTCACCTTTCTTCATCATTAAATCTTTTACCCACGTTAATAAAAAGATTTATAACTTCACGTATACACATGCATTTACTTTATCCACATGCATTCACTTTAATATTCAAAATATCCCCCTTTTTTATTTAAAAGGAAACTTTATACTTCACTCTCAAACAATCCAACGCATGCAAATCTTATTCAATGCTCCACATATGCATGCATGCAAATCGTGAGTAACTTAAAAAAAAACTCACGCTGTAGCAAGCTCACCGCACCAACAACCTCACGATTAGCACATTCGCTCCAACCTCATGCTCCAGACTCCATGCATGCAAGAATACTCACCAGGTCCACTCAAAGGAAAATACGCAGCAGAGAGACAACACTCAGGCACCCTCAACAGCAAACACTCCATGCATTAATTAACTCTCCACACATAGCTCCACGCAGCAACTCAGCAATGGTTAACCCCAGCGACGACAATCAACTACAGCCTCAAATGGTATGCGATGGCACACGGTGGCACAGCATCAACGACATTCAACGACAACGGAAAGAGTGACCTGCTCTGCGATCTCCTAGCTCTCACGCTTAGACTGCTCACGCACTCTTGCACACAGCGTTCAACCTCATGGTAGCATTACTCCCGCTCTGATACCAAAATAAAGATTGGAAGAATTAATTCTCACAACACAAAACAGTTTTCATTACTTAACAAATAAATGGAGGTTACATTTATAGCATGCAGATCACTGACTTAAGTGGATCTGATTAGCTAAAAATAGTAAACCTAGAAACTCACAGTTACAACAATAATAGTTATCTCTTACTAAAGTAAGCTTTATTCTAACATTTTTTAGCCCCGGAAAGCCGACACAATGCTTGAAAAGATACAGGGCATGGGAAGTCGATCCACAAAGTATGGACGATTCATGGGACAACGTCTTTCTCAATTTATTTTCCCATTCAATTGGCCTTTCATCCACCTTATTTATCCAAACTATCGATGAAAGCACCAGATTACTCCTTGTTAGGGCTTACCAGGTAAAAATGAACAAATTTACTATCTAATTTCTTTCATCACAGAGCTTCTCACTGGCAAAAATTTCCAAAATTTGACATTTCGTATCTGCCAAACATCCAACATTGTTGCTTGTGAAAACCCAGATGAATAAAAACTTTGAAGCCCTTCCCCCTTTAAATTTCAAACCCAAATTCAATGCTCTATAAGAAAACACTGGTGCCCATTTGCAACCGGTGTACACTTATCATAAAAAAATTGTACTCTTGGTTGTTGTGAAGGAAAATGCCAGCCCTAATTTTAGTAGGCTAGGTGACCGAGGCATTTTATTTTCCCATATGTGGAGTCCTCATGTAGGTGGGTCACCCAATTTCATTTTGAGCCGAGGAAATTGAAGAGAAAAGTCATGCATTAGAAGGAGATGACAATCGACATTGCTTGAGAACATAACAGCACGAGCGTTCCTGGCGAATATGGGCAATATGTATAACTTTTTCTTCAATACCTAGAGCTGACGGTTCCAAGCAACACATGCTGCTTCTTTTCTGCACATGAAGAAGTAAGGCTAATGGTATTTATGGATAGGAATATTTGAAATGACACGTGAAATACATCAAAATAATGGGCACAAGGTTCAATACATGGCATATATACTTGGCATGGTTGTAAAAGTAAGGCGAGCAGGTGTGGCTATTGAAAAAAGTTCCTTGACAAGTTTTATATCGTAGACAGTGCGGTTAACAAGTGTCAATAAGATTAAAGTTAGCGTAGTAGGGGATTGAACAGTGTTCTATGCCTACCTACGATATGCTAGTTGTTACAGTTTGACCCAGAAATCAATCCATAAGCTGTCGCTTGTGGGGTGTAAGAAAAGACCACCTAGCTGCAGCCACCATAAGCCCAAATTTAGCAGTTAGTTTGCTTTATATGAACACAATTTTGGCGATTATTGAATACAAATTCTCCCTTTCCACTTTCTCGTTCACTTGGTACATGAAAAACTATATAGAAGTTATGTCCACCCAAACCCACCTGGGGAAATGATTCCTCGTTGGTCTATACCCAGGGTCCCCTCTGGTGTTAAGGTCATTTCATCATAGAAGTCACATATTATCTTCAATATAAAGAAGCAAAATTATGTTAAATATTGAGATCCAGGCCCTAAATGTGATCGAGATCCATAACCAACAGCATCAACAGTAGAGCCTCCAGTAGAATCATTGTAAGCAACTCTTATTTATCAAGGGAAAATCGTCATCTACTAGTGAAGACCCATAAGAATTTCGTTCGATGTTTTTTCAAAATTAAGATAGAATATTCTCAAATAGAAACCGAATAAACAATTATCCTTGCTTGGGAAAAGTGGTCCACAACTATGTGCAATTTCTGCATGTTCATATTTATTGGCGTTGTTTTTGGTAGAATTGTAGCTACATATTTGTAAATTTGTTGGTATGCACATTCCAACACTCTTATGACTGGAGTGTTTGGAATCGATTATTATTTCAAAGAAATTCATCTTATTTCGTTGAAGTCGTTATCGGTCGTCATCAAAACTGTTTGTTTTTTTTTAAAAACATTTGTAGACTTCGCCATTCAGATCTTCTTTCTCCAATTGCAATATAGTAGACAGTATATTCATTAGGTTTTTATTTAAATATAAATTTGTTTTTCTACAAACAGGCGGTTGTTAAGACAACATAATAGAGTATTCTTATAAGATCTGAGATTAAAATGTTAATGGTTCTAAATATGATAAAAATGTTAATGGTTCTTAATATTATAGAATATAGTACTTAAATTATCGAGATATATGAGAGACGTCCATTAAAACTTATACAAATATTTTTTAGGTTTAATTTGCCATTTAAGATGTGTCCACTAGGATAAAGATGTCTTATATAACACTTGAAGATATTAAGTATGGGGTGTAGAAACCCGAGCTAGTTGAACTAGTCAACCTGCCTTCTGTATTAGTCAGCTTTATCTGTTGGACAGTTGTTTGTGAGTTGGCTGTTATCAGTTAACTGGTTTTGTAAATTGTTCACAACAAAAGTGAGTAATCTCTTAATATTCATTGACATTTAAAAGTGGAATTTCTACTTTAATATTGGATTACAATAACATAATTGATGTTTTTTTAGAGTAGCAATATCTATGTCTTTTATGTATGGAGATTTGCATGAGATCTGTTAGTTCTAAGTAATTATTATATATATATTATTAAATTTATATAAGACTATTTTTTATTATAATTATTTTATATTTTTTAAATATTATTTGAATAAACTTTTATATATAAGATTTTTTAATAATAATTATTTTATATTTTTTTAAATATTAATTGAGTAAACTTTTTTATGTTTTCAATTTTATTAAAAACTTGGATTTAATTTGTTTATGAAAATACAGTTGTGACCAATTACACTGGACACAAGATAGTAAATTTAAAGATGTCTTGCCATTATTGTTGATTGTTACCAGCGATGCTACTCTCATCGAAGGCAGATATGCTAAAACTGGGGGAAGCTTACCTCAATCAGGTGGCAACAATTTTGTTTCTACGGTTGTTCATTTCTATTCTTTGAGAAGCCACACTTGTGTAGATGAATTGAAGTTTTGATCAGCCATATATTTAGTGTGTTGCGTTCCTTGAATTATATCCATTTCCCTTGAAACACAAGTAACCAATTTGCAATTCAATTACTTTGATTGAATTTGTTTACTAGTTTTTCATTGGGTGTTTTTGCTCTAGTTTTTCTGACCACTTGCCCTGTCTTTCACAGATATGATGTTTTGATGCAGCGACTCTTGGGATTCTTGGGAATTCTTTTAGTGTGCAGACATTTATCTAATTCCTCGAGGAACACAAGGACCAGGCTGTATAAATATAGGCTATTGTCCCTTGGACCTTGGTCCAAGGTGGTTATCTTATGCAACCAACCATGCTTTGGTTTTAAATAATGGTCGTGCAAGCCCCCAAAATCTTAGCTTGTAAACATAACCTCATAATGGAAATTTAGTAGTACATTATGCAAAACAATTTAACAAGCAAATTGCAACTGGGATCTCCCCTTGGAGACATGGGGTATTCTCAACCAAAGGCATCAATGTATAAATTAAACATAAACAAAAACATTCAAGACAAAATCATCAGCATAAGTGATATCAAACATCGCTTATAACACGAGTTTTACCACAAAGTGATATCAAACATCGTTTATAACACGAGTTTTACCTTTGCATTGCAAATCAAACTGATATCAAACATCACTTATAACACGAGTTTTACCTTTGCGATCCAAATCAAATTGCCAAAAACTTATAGGTAGAGACATCGCCATCACAATGGCAATTGTTACGTTATGCATTTAGATTTAGAAATAAACTCACTTGGAACATCTTTGAGTGTTTTTTCATGGAAACTGTGGTATGAATTTTGGTAGACTTTGGTTAAAATACTGGAAATTTATAGGGTTTTGTGCGAAGTTAATAGAAAAACTAAAAATCGATTACTAATAATCCCCAGCCCAAAAGGCAGGGACTAATAATAAGTGATAAGTTTTTCTAGACACATGGTTGTGTCTCAAATAAGTTTATATATAGATAAGGTTGATATAACTTTTTGAAACAACATGAAAACTTCTTTGTAACTCAACCATTTTGGCCACTGTTAATATATTGTTAATATATTCACCAATTCCAATTTAAAAAGAAAATGTTCTTAATTAAATTCAATTAATTAATAAATAACATAAGCCTTCCTACTTTTCCAAAATATATTCCTTAAAGAATTGACATGACAAGTGCATTAATATATCCCCACGCATTTGCTTTCTACTTTTTCACAAGATATTGAAATTACATGAACATTAATATAACTTCATACATTTTAAAACATTTTATGTACAAAGATTACAATGGCACTCATTCGTGAAAATATATGCACATATGTGTTTTAGGTAGCATATCTCTTGTGTGCTAGCGGCCATCCTCTTTTCGAATCCTATCTCAATTAAATTTAAAAAAAAATAAACACATTTTAATTTTTTATTCGATAAGAGAATAACTTTTAGTTAAATGGGTTAGTTTTATCAATTGTCACTAATGTTGTTGGGCATTTGGCTAGTTCTATGTCAGCAAGTGCTCGATTCAAATTCCCCTAGGTTAGGTGCACTAGTATATGCCAACATGTTTATTAGGGATGTCATCCACAAACGTGTGCTCGATTCAAATTCCCCTAGGTTAGGTGCACTAGTATATGCCAACATGTTTATTAGGGATGTCATCCACAAACATGAGCTCGATTCAAATTTCCCTAGGTTAGGTGCACTAGTATATGCCAACATGTTTATTAGGGATGTCATCCACAAACATGGAGAAGTAGATTCTCAATACTACGAAACTCTATTAGGATTGCAAACCCTTAAACCTGCATCAAAATTAAATGTAGAGGATAGTTGGTGCTTTCTGAAGAATTTATATGATCCTCATGGAATACAAAATAGGACAATGCTTTCTACATTCTAGACAATATGTCTAATTCTTAAGGAATATCAAGGAATGATTTCACAACATTGAGGAAATAATAATTATTGTTTCATTGTTCTTCATTATGGTACATGACTTTGTTATACAAAAGTAACATAATCTAAGGGTTTAAGCATATTAGAAACACTTACAAAATTAAAATCAACATATAACTTGAAACTCAATTTGTACAACTAATTATGAAACATAACACCTGAAAATCAATAAAAACACTACTTTCCATAAAAAAAATGTAATAATTGAATGACCCATTGCATATACCATAATTCAAATCCAATGCCATCCTTGTAAAAGGTTGGAAACTATGCAGGCTACTAAATCAAACTTTTTCAAAAATTCTCAAAGCTTAATTTTTTCATTAAATGATAGACAACTTATGTTCCTATACTTCTATAACAACCAAAAAAATTCTAAAGAAAGTGTGAACCTCCATTAAAATATTTATAATTAATTGTTACAAGTACTAAATATTATCATGTCCTCATTATTTCACCAAACATAAATGAAAGAGCCAAATTTCACCCAAATTAACCACAAAGAAATCAACTTTCAATTATCAATGTCATCGAAACATTAGTAAAACCCCATACCTTGAATTTATCAAAGAAAATGTTAACTTGTTTCATGGGAAGCATTTACTTCAATATCAAATCCTTACTATTAAACACACTACCAAAAAATAGGTAAACATAAGAAGCACCTAAAAACTAGTCCCTTCCTTCTTAGCCATCTATCCATATTTGTCCTTCCTTATAAATGGTATAAATGTAATTTTCCAATGCATGTTGATATATAAAAATTGATCATAATCCTAGCTAGTAAATTCATTATAGTTATGCACTATTACAATTAAATATGGTAGTTAACAAGATCTTTGTCGAGTGTCAATTTTTCCCATGGTTGAAATGATAGAAAATTTTGGCTAGTGTTTTAATTAATTAATACATATTTCCACTTTTCAAAAACCAATACATTATAGTGCAACACCAATATGATAGGTAACATGATGAGCCTAAAAATGTTTAGACCATTCAATACAAGAAGACATTATGATTTTTATTGCTAACATAAATTATAACAAACACCATTTGAACCTAATAACAGGTTTAGACTTCAGTAATGCTACTTTCTATTAATGCAATTCAGACATAATCACATTGAATAACACACATGGATTAGTAGTGATCATTTAAGATAAATTTGGTTCCTTGCAACCAAACATGTGGAAGGGTTGCTCTATTTAGGAAGGACCAGGTGTTGTTTCTATGTTCCAGGATGTACGCTCCTTCCTCAACAATATAAGTTCCCCGTTGATAAATCCTCCAATAACCTGTGCACTAAAATGGAACTTGTATGATATGTTGTCCTAGATTCATCGAGTACATTTAGTAGGTGAGTGATGATTCACTCATAGAGTGGGATATGCCAAACCTGCATTATCCAATAATGACATTGAGAGGTGAATCTTGTTTCCACCATAGAAGTGGCATACAACTTAGGATATAAAAGGATTAAGTTTTCATTTACAAACTAATCTTTGTATTTTAAATCGTTCATATACAAACTCAAATGACATAATACCTTATAAGCCTCCTTAATATGATTCATATATATTAAAATGATCTTAGTGTACAAAAGATTTTGTATCCTCACTTTCACTTTGTATGATATGTTGCTAATATCGAAATGCCTCAAGAGTATATTGCTATCTATACAAAAACTTTCATAAAATAAGAATCCTAACAACATGTTTTCCATGACTCAAACCTTGGCCATAGATGTTAATCACTATGGCAATCATGTTATAGCATATGCTAAAAAAATACATAACCATGTAGTAATGAACATACAAATCATTGTATAGTGTATTTGATTTGTATAGTGTATTTGTATAATGTACTGTAAAAATACAATTCTCAGAAGAGGGGAAAAAGAACAAATTAGAAAAGGACATTGAGGGAACAATACAAATCTCGTAAAGCCATCATTGATGTTGTTTCCGCCCTTTTTGCTTCCTCCACTTTTGAACAAAAATATATAAGATAAAATGTTGTCATTAGGAGAATAGGACGTGATCACATAATTATTTGTCAATTGGGTTTAGTTTGCGTGGTTGGGAGGAATGATTGTTATCCTCCCCACTTGAGTTGAATTCCCCCAAGTAACATGTTGAGTTCGTAACGAGACTTCGTGCCCTGAATTACCCTGGAATGACATATTATAAGCATTTTCTTTGGAAAAAAAATGCATAGTGAACTGCAAGAAACAACAAGATAGGTGAAGTGCTCACCCAAAACCTTGAGAATAAAAATTCCTTTCAAACTTTTCTAGAATTTTTTTTTTAATGGTGTCATCGATTTCATCACATAAAAAATAAGCAAAATTGTAACGAATGAAGTAGAAAAGTAGCTTCCAAATGTTTTTATGCCATCACTCAAGGTATTTGTGTTGGTATAAGATATGAATGTATTTGGTATTTTAATGCATAATTTATCCCTTTGACAACATCTGATCCAAGACTAAGCACATCATTGAGTGTTTATATTCATCAGGCTCCTCTAGAGATTTTTAGTGAATACAAAGATGAGGGTTATGCATTAGACTAGAGCCCTATGACACATGGAAAAATTCTCTCTAGTGTAAAAGAGTTGCATACATATTCAGGAACCTACTAGAGGAAAATGGATTGTAGACAAATACATTTTCAAGAGCCACATAAATAGTGCTGAGGATATGCAGTGGAGCCCAACAAAATACAATGTCTTTGTTTCATGTTTTGTTGATATAAGGGTAGCTATATGGGATACATTACCCCCAATCCATCTTCTATTGTGGGGAGTTCATTTGAAACAAAATATTGACATGGAATATAAGAATCAATGTGGGAATGTTTTTTACCATTAGTGTTATATCATTCTTGTCCTTATTTTTGATATCCAAGCCATGTCAAGCTTGATCCCTATGAAATCATTGTAGACCAATTCAACCCATATGAACAGAATAGGATCTAAGTAAGGCCCATGTCACTTTTCAATGGTATAAACAATGCAATCCAATTGAAACCATACCCCCCAAAAAAATTCTTTGCTTATTTCCTATCATTTTCCAAGAGAACAAACCCTGACAATTGTATCTTAAAAGAAGCAACACTAATAGTTTCAACCCAATTAAACTAGAATAAACAACTTACATTTACTTAGGTTTGGAAACAATAGTTACTAAGGCAATCTCATCCTAATAAAATGAGAAAAAACCAACTTAAATCAAACATGGTTTGCCAACAATACCCTTTAGAGAATCTTCTACCTAACTAAATAAAAGACATCTTAGTGCGATTAAATCAAGTTTGCCAAAAATATTTACAAGGTTATTTTCTTCCCATTTGATTCAAAAGGCTTAACTGAAATCAAGTGCTTATGGGGAAGGAATATGTTTGATAAAGATTACGTTTTGGCAAGAAAGAGACATGTTTTTGTGACAATGGCATCGAAAGCATGCATGTTGGATCAAGCAAGGGTCATTTCAACAATACAAGGGAAGCTTTGGTAGAGTCAAACAAAATTTCAAAGTATCAGATGCCTACAATGACATGGGGTGTTGTTAAGGGAGGCAAGGGAAAGTTTGCTTCTTGCATCATAATATTTTATTAAAATCTTGGGGATTGTGCCCAACGATATGGAAAATTTTGAGCATCCAACAACAGTCGATATGATAAAGGAAAGGGTGACGTATGGACACTGTGGAAGGTCTCTCTTTATTGAACAAATGTTGATTTGTAATGTGTATATTTTAGGTGAAAATAAAAAAATTTGGTAGGATTTACCACTACAACTTTATAGCTTAATGTTACATACCTTAAACAAACAAATTCTTGACACCATCACTGGTGGGATTTAAATGAGATGGATTTCAAAATGCTTATTTTGGCATATGGAAAGGAGGGAGATTTTTTGGCAAACACTATCAAGCTCACAAGATTTATGGAGAAATGGTTTATAGGGGAATTATTTTATCCATTATTTCATGTCATAGCTTGATGAATTATGAAATAGATTAGAAGGAAACTTGATGAATACTCAATATGTTTCAGCATGCTGGATTTCGATATGATGTAATCAGTGATACAACATTGATTAGTACATGTGGAAAAGAAAGGAGATATGATTCAACACAAGTAGTTTTTGATGAAATGGTAAATGTTGATGTGAGGCCAACATGAAAGGTTCATAACATTTTGTTGGATCCATATGCCAATTCTGTATTAGTTGAGGTAAATAAAATCATGTTCAGACGAGTGACTAGAGACAAATACAAATTGCATCCTAATTTTTGCTCGTATACAACTCTATTATCTTCTTATGTGTAATATCCCTAGGCTAGGATATTAGATTTGCTTGTCCAATTATGTTATCTTGCATGTAATTTCACAAAAACGATTGCATTATATATGTATCTTTACTATAATCTGATTGGAAACTTTCTTCAAACAATTTGCATGTATTCTACTAGTAACCATTTCGTCAAACATCTTGAAAATACACATAGAATAAAAGAGACAACAATGGCATTTTATTATGAATGGAATCTGGTACACATCAATAATAGATCTCTAATGGCTAATACAATGACTTCACAATAAACACTACAAACTCAATCCAAAACATGGAATAATTCCATAGTCTCCTCAAGAGATGATGTGTCCTCCTTTGGATTGTCTAACCCTTGCTAGCACAGTATTGATCTACTCCTCAAACACCTACCGCAACAATCCAACCGCCCATACCTAAACAACTCTACAATTTCATATAGCGAAGGTCCTCGCGGGACTAAGATGGACAATGGGTGGGGCCTCACAAGACCTCCTATACTTAACCCGCAGGGATGTCCCTTTTCACGGTTTCCTTGAAACCCTCTTGGTACCTACAAGATATGAATACAACCTCCTCTGAAAAGTTCTGCAAGTCTCCTGTGCAAGCCAGTATTCCTCCAAACTAGAACAAAACCAAAATTGAAGCTCTAATGAATACCTTGTATAGATCCTCCTCATCTATCTAGGGTGGATATTGCACCACCGAAGCCAAACCAAAAGTGGAAGGATTTTTCCAAAACCCTAACGAAAACCTTGGCTCACAAGAGCACTCCAAAGAGAATCCAAATACATGATGCAAACTGAAGTGCCACCCCTCCTTTTATCCTTCTTCCTTGTCTTCTAGAACTTTCCCCTTTTTGAGTAAATCAAATATGACTTCTAGAACTTTCGCCCTTTTGACTAAATCAAATATGACCCTTATCCCCCTTTACTTTCATTTTAATATTAAAAGTCACTTTTAATAATGGTTAAGTAACTTATTAATCTAAAGTTACTTTATTTCCTTAATGAAAATTTAAATAAATAACATCTCCTAACTAAGCGACATTGAATAACCCTTTTTGACTCCCTTTTTCTTCACCAACAAGCCACGAAAGTCGTTTCCATTTTCGAATAGGGGAATCCAAAAATGGGGACATGACAAATCCTCCCTTCCTAGAGATTGCTTGTCTTCAAGAAATGCCATCACACTCATAGGAACAACAAGTTGAACCCAACTAAAACTGATGATGATCCTCGAGTTCCAAACCATTATGAAATATATGGAGCACCTATAATCCGCAACATGTTCTTGCAATGTGCTAACACCAAGGGTCCCTTGAAGGCCACATATCAATAGAGCAACTAGATAGTGTAAAGATTCAGTATACTCCTCATATAATTTCCCACCTACAAAATCGATCCACTTCGCCATATGGATAGGCTCCTGAAAGTAATAACTCTCTCTCCCATCTATAATAGTTGCCAAACTGTCAATCCATAAAATCCCAGGGTCCCATGCTATCATCAGAAATGACTCATCATGATGTCACTACGCCACTCTGATCATAGATATATAACCCTCCTGCCTAGAATGCACCCTCTATTCCTGCAACCCCAAGATGTAATGTCTCAAAGAATCATCCCCACTATCAAATATGATATCCTTCTAGTGGATCTCAGTGGAGGCACCCAAACCAACTTTAAAATCAAACATCCAGGAGAAGTATATGTGGGCACAAACTGATAGGGAATCCATGACACCTAGTCTCCAAGTATCAAAGGGAAAATACCTAGTACTCCAGCACCCCCAACCTACTACAATCATCCAAGCATCATCCAAACAATCTTCTAACACATCGTCCACAAAGTCTCTCCATACGAACACAAGAATATTGTAGGTGATAAAGTCACGAGGATCCCAAACTAGCCTATATGATGTGAAACACCCTCTACTCATAGCACTGGTTTGTAAGGTGATAATACAAGAATCCATATGACTTCTCCTGATAAGACAAGAAATAATAAGCTTCATATAAAACTTATTAAACTCCTCAGAAGACCACTCCTCCAAGAAACCACTCCTAAGCCTCCCAAAAGTAAACTACGGAAAGTCAAAACCGATGCTCTCCTATCTAATAGTAGTTAAACTATTAAACAATGTAATCTGAGGGTCCCAAACTAATCCCAAAAAGGAACCACCATGTTGACGTTGTGCCACTCTGATTATTACCATCATACCAAAATGCCCAGTCTATGTCCTCCTCTCCTAAAACCACAAGATAAACTCCATGAAGGGACTGAAAACACTACCCTGAATCCTCCCTTATGAAGGTGTCTCAGTGAAGTCTAATTATGAAAATCCATGGTCGACCTTGAGTTTGTCCTGCCATATAGATTAAGTCTTGACCTCCCCTCTACCGACATCCAAAAAATAAAGAATATCAATCACTATCACGAATCTGTCGATCATCATCATCTGAATCAATTTATCACTCAGATCAATTCCTAGATCCCACCACCAAATTGGAAAACCACCACTCCCAATACCTGCTATTTGTTTTGGTTCCATCAGAGTCAAATTGAGGCAAGTCCTTGGTATGCCAACATCTAGTGGAAACTAAGTACTAAGAACCAACTATGTGCCTGCAATTTTGTTTGTCTCCTTCCAAATTGTACTGGGAAATATGTTATCCCAATCATCGTCAATGTACTCAAGTAATCCATGGAGTATAAAAACCTCTCTGGATAGTAGCCTTATCACCTGCCATGCCTCATACTCATATAAGTAACCAGAATTCCCTACAAAAGGTGAATCACACATATCCCTCATAATCGTCTCCCTAAGTGTGGACTTGGGGACTACATGTGTGCGATATCCATAGTGGGTAATTCCATCCACGACACTGTCACTGAAATCTCTGTGAATTGATCCAATACAATCTGAATCTAGTCATGTGCTCTGAACACATATCCCAAATAAAAAAACCCTTTCCATGGCTATAATCCTACTTGCATCACCTAGTTGACTCAAGTGAACCCTCCATGTCTTGCTAAATATACTACTGGAATCAGAAGATAAAACTAGATACCACTTCCACTTCTTGCAAGACTGGAAAGTGTCAGGTGCATTGGCCAACCCCAAGGGTATGACCAATAAATTGAGGTAACATCTGAGAGAAATCCTAGAGTTATCCTACTCTCTATCCCTGCTCCGGTGATATCCCAATCGAAGACCAATATCCAAGGAATATTCCTCTCCATGAAACTCATCTATCCACTCATCGATCCAGGGTGAACCAAACTCAATGACATGTTTGAAGTCCCTTTCTAGTGGTCTTGCTGGGAGAATCGTTCCAAAAACACAATGTACACCACCGTATACAACTGAATATTTTTGTATACCACTACACACCCATGTATCATCATGTACCACCCTATATCCTATATCTTCCACTCTATCAATCAATCCGCCAATACCAAGTAAACCTGGGTCCTAGATTGATGTAATCCACATCTGTCCTATACTCAATCCCCTGGTCAACTGGTGCATATACTTCCTTGATGGCTGGTCCACAAGGAATTTTATCAACTAACTCATCTATAGCTAATCCTTAAGCCAAAAGAAATGGCGCATGATCCCTGCAATGAAAAATAGGTGCAAGGTCAAAACCCTTTGTGTCAAACCTATCATCAAACACTTGCAACTGTAAATGCTCCTCATGTGTAATCATCACAAGAGGCTCCTCCCTTGGATCATGAGTGCCACTCACACCCTCATGTGTCACTACTGCCAAAGATGATGGAATCTCTATTGTTGTAATTGATGAAGAGCGTGCCAAACCAAGATGGTAACAAAGTTCCTCAATCTCCCTTTCCTTTTTTTCAAAAAACTTTAGAGAAAGGTCCCTATCCATGAACAACTGCAAATAATCATATTACAACTTCTGTACCGCCTCTTTGATGAAGCGCAATTGGGTACTAGTGACTCCATTTATAATTCTCTTTTTACTCTCTTCCATTTGGGTTTTCCACATAAGGTCTTCAATAAATTTATGAGCACCATTTTCCCTCATTAAAACCTACACAATTTTTTTCTCTATGGCCAATAGTCATCTCTCCAAATTGCGCAATGTTATTTCATGAACATGGCGTGGGATATCACACAAGGGATCAATTTATTCATTAGATTATTCCATGCAATGTGGACTACCTTCCTCATATAGGTTTTATGTTCTGATCTCGTCCCCTAAATTAGCTCCTTTATTGTCATCCTCCATACATAGCTCCCAATATTTTTCATATTCTGATACAATCATACTTGCATCATCATACATGTCATAAATAAGATGAGGTGTTGAATTCCCTATAGAACCATCCTTATCATCAACATCATACATAGGGAGAGATGTTGAATCCTTAACATCGGTTGATCGAAACATCTTCTCATAATCATAATACATAGGACAAGATTTTGTACCCTCATCTTCTCCATCTAGCACACTAGTGTCATTGGCCTCATTGGTTAGTTCTGATGATGTATCATAGGTAGTTGTTTGGTATCACATGGATAGATGCATGCTCCTCATGCCATCCTTCATGCTCATCCTTCTTTAATTCCTTCCTTGTGCTTTTAAAATAATATTCATCCAAATCCTTGGGCTAACTTCTGTACCAAAGGGTGTAAAATATTTTAAAGGGAAAAGCAACATGAATCTCTTCACTCAATGTTAGATACTCCTAAAAGGATGACATGATTTTTTTTTCTGCTAGCACCCCTTGGCTTGTTGAAGAATTTTCCAAGTTTTATCTGTAAATCATGGATTTGTTTTTCTTCCCTTGTCCATGTAATGCACTGTTGATTTCTCTCTCATTCGTAACCCATTCATGTCTTATGCAATCACAGGATGGTAAGATCACTAGCTCTGATACCACTATAATATCCCTAGTCTAGGATATTATATATGATTGTCCAATTATGTTATCTTGGCATGTACTTTCATCAAATAGATTACATTGTATGTGTATTTTTACTATAATATGTTTGACAACTTTCTTCAAACAATTTTCATGTGTTCTACTAATAACCATTTCGTCAAACATATTATAAATACACATAGAACAGAAGAGACAACAATGGGATTTTATTATGAATGGAATATGGTACACATCAATAATAGATCTCTAATGGTTTCTATAACAACTTCACAATAAACACTACAAACTCAATCCAAAACCTAGAATAATGTCATAGTCTCCTCAAGAGATTATGTGTCCTCCTTTGGATTGTCTAACCCTTGATGGTACAGTATTTATCTACTCCTCTAACAACTACTGCAAAAATTTGGCCACCCATACCTAAACAACTCTGCAACTTCATATTGCAAAGATCCTCATGGGATGAAGCTAGACAACAGGAGTGTCCTTACGGGACCCCCTATAATCAACCCGCGAGGATTTCTCTTGTCACAGTTGACATGAAACCTTATTGGTACTCGCAAAATCTGAATATGACCTCCTTCAAAAAGTTCTGCAAATATCCTGCGCAAGCCAATATTCCTCCAAACTAGAACAAACCCAAAATTGAAGCTCCAATTAATACCCCATATGGATCCTCATCCTTCTCTAGATAGGGTGGATATTGCACCACAAAAACCAAACTAAAAGTGGAAGGGTTTTTCCAAAACTGATCCAAAAAGGATCCATAGAAGGCTAAGAATAAATCAGAACTCACAGAGGCAACTCAGAATGCTCAGAATGGATTTAGTAGAAAGAGAAAGGGAAAAAATTCAAATTTCCCAAAACTTAGTGAAAATGGCATGATTGCGAAGAGCACATCGCAATATTTCTAACGATGCAAACAGATCGTCAAACGAAGTTACGGTTTGAAAGATATTCACAATCAAAGATGCGGTCAACCAGAACCAGTCAGTAGGGTACACATCATCGTCCATACTGCTGACGTCAGCATGATGTCAACAACTGACATGGTAGGGTGACATCATCATACGGATGATGACATCAAAATTCCACGTGGCAGTACCATAGGCTGCCATGTGTCACCCACCAGTGGAATTTTTAGAGGTCCATACAGACTAATAGAAAAGTGATGTGTGGCACCCCCAGGAGATGTCAAGTGGCACCACCCAGGGAGTGACACATGTTAGTAAGGTGGTGACAGAGAGAGCCACATCATCATGTGAGCAGGCAAATCAGCAGGTGCCACATGGCCCAATCATGGGGTGAGATGTGGCATCCCAAGAATGCCTAATGTTAGCTTGTGAATGATTTTTGTTTAAAAAAAAAAAATTGGAGGGTCCGCCAAATATGGTAGACTGCGTCAAATATACAACAATCGTTAGCATATTTTCTAGAAAATCGACAAACATAGCGGTAGTTTAAACCATGACTAAACATATATGTAACCACTACCAAAAATAGAGTCTGATGGGTTCGACCCTGGAACCTTCGCCCAGAACAAATCCTTTAAAACTTCGCTCTAACCAACGTGCCAAGGGGTGTGCCTTGGTATATTAGCCTTGTTTAATATTTAAGAATTCCTTTCAGGCCAGATCTGGGGGGAAGGCCCGCGAACGTACTGTACAATCCAACACAGATTGCGAGGTAGATGTTGTCATAATTGTTGGTGAAAAGGTCACGAAAACCAAGACAAGATTTATTTTGTTCCTGGGAATGCCAGATTCGGATCGGAGCATGGAGACAGTCATTTTTAAGTAATTCGATGCCACAAATCCAATGGTGATGTTTGTTTTATGATCTAAGCATTATTTCTGTATCTTGATTTCAGAATGAGATATATTAATGTATTTTCCAAATTGTTTTGCTGAGTTAATAAAAGAGCCTACCCATTTGAGAGAAGGACCCGAAGACGTAATCTGCCAGGGACGAAATCAATTATCAAGTTTTTGTGTTCAGATGTGATGCTTATGTCTCTTCATTTCTAATTTTTCCCTTCTTTAATGGTGCACATTAATTTATTCTCATTTAATACAATTCTTTATAAGTCACGATGAAAAGATCCTAGATCATGTTGGCATCAGAGAAGTCATCTTTGACTTGAATTGTTGAGTGTGAATGTTTACTAGGTCCAAGCATAAGCAAGGTGAAGGAACTCTAAATAATTTCAATCCTAAAGTTGGTCGTTTATCCAGAAGGAACAAAATGGTAGAAGAGGACAAACATGATGAACATGAGAAAAACTTTCACATGGTATTTTATCGCATGTCAGAAATGGTCAAGCGAATGTATGGATATTATGAGAAGAGGATGAAGAAGAAAGGGAAGAAAAAGGAAGCACATGTAGATTATGATGCTTTGGTAAACCAAGGGGCTGGAGAAGATCCTCTTGAGCCTCCATCTTCACCTTTGAGTTCTAGTTCTTCTTCCTCTGAGCATTATCATCATTCTCATCATTCTAGCCATAAAGCCTCTTTTAAGAAACCATTATTAAATCTTGATGTAAAATTTTCTTTACCTATGTTTAATGAAGATGCTTATCGTGAAAAGATAGATAATTGGATCCAATAGGTTGAAGTGTATTTTTGAGTCCAGCATATTGATGAAGAGGAAGTTAAAGTGAAACTGGATTCTCTTCGGTTGGAAGGCACCGCTCTCGTATGGTGGGAGAGCAAGCTTCAGGACTAAAGTAAGTGTGGTAAGATTATTTCCTGATGGTAGGAGTTTAAATCGACGATCAAGAAACAATTTTATCCATTAGGGTATTTACATAAAGCAATGATGGAATGGAAAACCTTAAGGAAAGGTAAATGTCAAACAGTCCAAAGTTTCACAGAGGAATTTAGTAAGAAAGCAATTGCACTAAACATTCCTTTAGATTCCTATGAAATGTTAATGAAGCATATTGGCGCACTTCACAGTTATATTCATCATAATTTACTATTGTTGAACCCCACCAGTCTTGACGAAGTTTGTGTGCAAGCCACTCACCTTGAAAGCAGGGGTAAGAATGGATAGGAGGAAAATACATTCAAGCACTCAAAAGACCATTTCAACAGGAAATGAAATGGGAAGGACAAGAGGGCAGTTGCATCAAAGAAGGGAGAAGGACAACCATCTTACATCCATTGCGAGAAAACTAGTCATGAAAATGAATATTGTTGGAAATTATAGCCAGAGTTAAGGCCAAAGCCGTTTGGGGGCAAGGGGAAGCCAAAGACCATTGCTACAATACAACATGATCTTGGTTCTAATTCAGGTGACGAAGAAATCATCGCAGCAATTGGGCTGCAAGGTAAATATTCCTTTTATGCATGTTTAAGTTCTATAAATGAATCACATGATGATGATAAAAGGAGAAGTGCACTATTCCACATAAGAGTTGTATCAAAACATACGAAGATAGACATATTATTTGATATGGGTTCCCAAGTCAATTTAATATCAGAGACACTTGTTAATAAATTGGAACTAACCACAAGACCTCACTATAAACCTTACCCTCTCGGTTGGGTATCTGATAAAGAAAAGTTAAATGTCACTAACCAGTGTAGGTTGAGGTTTGTTATTGCTTCTAAGATGATAGATGAAGTGGATCTAGATGTGGTTCCTTTGGATGTTTGTGGTATTGTATTAGAAAGTCCCTATCTATATGATAGAAAGGCTATCTTCTTTCAAAAGGAAAAAAAATACCATATTACAAAATATGGAGTGGAATACATCATTAAATCTCACAACATAAAGGAAAAATCAACACCTGTTAGTTCAGGACAAGTAAAAAGAGATATAAACACTAATAAGAATCTTGTACTCACAATTGTAAAGGGGGAATGTCGTGATAAGTCTGATGTTGTTAATTCTCTTGATCCTTTACATAAGAATGAATTTCTTGAGATGAGACAGGTCTTTTAGTGGGAAGGCAGCTAGCAGAAGACCTTTGAAACTTTAAATATCGACATTGTGCCAATGCCCGCCTTACCTGACCTTCAGTAGCCATGCAATTTTGACACGAGTGCCAGCACCAATATCATAAGGAAAAACATGCTTTTTATATCTCCTATTGTTACATCTATTATTTTGAAGAATGTTTCCTTATCTCATATTAATAATGATGGATGGTATAATAATGATAAAATCTTCAGAGATGTATGTGGGATCTTCCAGGGTTTTTAGGTGAAGAAGTTTTGTTTGCAGGACAACTTACTCCACCATTTGAGTAAACCTCGTTTTCCCTCCTACAGGGAAGTGCATGTAAATGAAGAAGCTTTTGTTTCATTTGTAATTTATTTATAGGGATGGAATTTTCCTCAAAGGAAAGTATTTGTAACCACTATTGTAAAGGAATGTGTGTTGTACTTTTGTAAGCCCACTATTGAAAGGCCAGGGCTATACACACCACTTCCTATTTCCTGTTATCCTCGGGAAAGTTTTTCAGTGGATTTTGTAAGGGGATTACCCATGTCTAGTATGAGTCATGTCTACTTATGCATAGCAGTGGATAGGTAGTGTGACAAGAAGGTTGCTCATTTGTTATCCTGGTATGTAAGGGTCCATTTCGGGATGTCCACATTCATTATATTTGGTCAAGAGTCTCGATTGTTAGGAGAATATTGGACAAATTTGTGGCATCTCATGGACACCATGATGGGGAGGATCATTTATTTACATCCATAAGTCGACATACAGATAAAGGTGGTAAACAACACGGTGGTCCAGTTGCTTCAAGGATATTACAACGAGCATCCTAAGTCATGGGATGATCAATTATTGTATGTCCAACCTATGTATAATCAAGTCACTCAGGATTCGCCAGTTGAGACTTTTCTTTGGTATTCACCTAATATCCCCTTGGACTAATTGTATGGTAAAGATGTATGGGAGAGAGATGCAACCCATAAGTTCATTAAGAAGATTCAGCAGGTCAACCAATCTGTCAAGGAAAAGTTGGAGGAAGATTCCATCCTATATCGAAGACTGAGGTTGTCACACAGGAATGGAATTACTTATTCAAGTATGCCTAAAGGGTACATATTCCATCAAGGCATGGAGGATTGAGAAGGAAAGAGTGAGGGAGAAACCCCCTCACTTACCAGTTGATTGATGAAATATTTTGGTGGTCCAAAAAGATCTTAGTGGGAAGGCGTGATCCAAAAAGGATCTAGAGAAGGCTAAGAATAACTCAGAACTCACAAAGGTAGCTCAGAATGCTCATAATGGATTCAACAGAAAGAGAAAGGGAACAAATTCAAAGTTCCCAAAACTAAGTGAAAATGGCATGATTGTGTCGCAAGGTTTCTAACGGCGCAAACGGCTTGTCAAACGAAGTTACGGTTTGAAAGATATTTGTGGTCAAAGACGCGTTCAACTAGGACTAGTCAACAAGGGACACATCATCATCCGTACTACTGACATGGCAGGGTGACGTGATCGTATGGATGATAACTGTTGGACAACTGAGAGGGGGCGGTGAATCAGTTGTTACCGTGCTTAAACAATTATACTTCTTTTAAACTCTTTGCAGAAACACTGAATGATGATCACATTAATGCAGGGAAATAAACAATGGCACATTTAGCATCAGTCACACATATATGAGAAACACAGAAACAGATATTTCCCGAGGAAACCCATACAGGGTAAAAACCTCTTTTTCTTTAGATGATAAGTAATAGTTACATTCTTTACATTATCATACATATGAGCACCAAATCATAATGAGGCTACAACCTCTGTTTTGAAAGATGCTACTTGCTGAGAGCAC
>JZKD02S2120260.1:101546-131037 GCA_000966675.3 Picea glauca
TCCCTGAGTGTTTCCAGCACCAACTGGATGGAAGCACCAACTTCCAATCATGCAGGAACCAACCTGTATAACAGAGAACAAGAGTTCTCCCTTGCACCACCCTGCCACCCTAGTTTCTCTGGATGCAACCAGATGGAAGCTACAACTCTCTGTGCTCAAGCACCCACTTGAACCTATGAGGACAACAGTCCTCCCTAGCACCTCCCTTCCACCTTGAAATATAAATATTTTCTACTAAAACTTATTACAGTGATATGATGTTCAACAATGGATTACCAGACTCATCACTGTTCTGCTGCATTTTGTAGCTCTATCTGCCTCATTGCCTTTCTGCACACATGACTTGCGCTGTCTGTTCTTCTAATTTTTATGCTCTGTGCACCATGTCCATTCACTGCACAGTTCCTCTTCTGTGCAATTCAGCTACTGCACTCTTCTCCTTCTTCACACATGAATCACCTTCACCAACAACAACCACAACAAACTCCAACAACAACAACAACCCTTCTCTTCTTTGTACCATGTATTTATAGCTTTTGTGCATCTTGTGCATGCAATATTCGCCATTCCTCTGCATGATTATACCACGCCAATCTCCTCCATCTCTTGAGTGCTCTGCCTGATCATCATAGTGACTCTTCAGCTTCTCTGGTGGTTCACCCCATGTGTCTATGATCACTAGGTGTTATGCCGAGATTCCTTTTTCTCTCTTTCAGTTGAGACTCTTCGTCTTCTCTATTACAGTCGAGCTCACCTTCTCTGTTTCAGTTACAGGATCCAACCCTCATCCAGCTATCAATTTCCTCCACAACTCGTCTTCATTCCACTGGCAGATTCCTTGTAACTCTTCATCTCCTCTGGAAATCACACAGAAGTCTCTTCGCATCCTCTGGTAGAAACCATCAATGGTTTCTTGCAGTTACACTGTGAGGATCAATATTATCCCTTCTATCATGCTCATGTTCACCTGCACCGTTGGATTGATTCCATGGGATTTTGCATTCATTTCAGCATATCGACATTCGACAATTCGACATTCGTGTGACCATGTATCTCAACATTCCCAGTTGCGATCCCCGAAACGGAGCTTGGTTGCTCTAGCTCTTTCCTCCAACTCTCGCTGATGTGACCAAGGGATGTGACCACAACCTTATGCTTAAGGTTCTTTCGCGATTTCGCATTTCGTGAGCTAGGAGATGAGGCATCTCGACTCTCCAAGTCGCAATCCCCGATACCCCGAAATGGTGTGGAATCAACGGTCCTGATCAACACTTGATCTGACGGTTCAGATCATTTCGCGATTTCGCATATTGCGATTTCGACATTCTTGTGGTGAATGATCTTCTCACTTCCAAATCCCGATCCACGAAACTCCATAAAGAAGTTGTATCAATGGTCCAGATCACATCTTGATCTGATGGTTGCAATTACGTCGCGATTTCGCATATCGCGATATTAAAATTCTTGATGTTAACATTCCTTGACATCTTCAACTCTCGATCCTCGAATTCCCGAAATGGACTTGGATTCAAAAGTCCAGATTCAATCTTGATTCAATGGCTACGATTGAATCGTGAATTCACATATTGCAAAATCAGGATTCCTATTGCATTGTTTCTTTGACATCTCCAACACGCGATCCTCGAAACTCCGACATGGTGTAAGTCTGCTGACGTGACATGCATTAAATAACTGCCACGTGTCACCTTGATTCGTGACATACATGTTCTTGGAATGTTGAATCAATCTGACACTTGTCATTACCTGGTTGTGCCACGTGTTCCTAGCTGACGTGGTTTGCTGACGTGAGTCGAATCGACGATTCAGATGTGATCTTGATTTGACGGCTCAGATTACGTCGCGATTTTGCATATCGCAAAATCGAGATTTATATGGATGATATTACTTGTCCTCTCCAACTCTTGATCCCCGAAACTTCGACAGGGATTCCGATCAACGGTCCAGATAACCCTCTAAGATGGACGGTCCTCCTGCTTTCGGGATTTTGTGAGCCCTCTACTCCTTGCACTTTAAAGATCGTGCAATTTCTCCTCGATCCAATGGTGGTCGGACCCTGCGCTCATATCTAACGCCTGATATCTATCCTCCTCTTCAGCGCGCTCCTCTTGTCTACATTGAGATCTGACGGCCATCGGGAATTCAGGATGAGATCCAGCGATCAATGGCGCTTCTCCTCCGGAGCGTACTTTGTCCTTGTTTTGCCTTCGCTGCATACTCTGATCTTGCCATCAATGACAAGCTTACTTTGCCTGATAGCCTGCCAACAATCCTCTGTACTATCTATTCTAAACTTATCGGGCTTTCTCTGCAGTGTCTTCCTAAAATACTTCTGGTGCCCGTCTGTTACATTTTTCCTGTACTCATGCCATCTTCATTGTTTTACTTGCCATCAATGACAAGCATATGCTACCTGTTAAACATTTCCAACAATAACATCAGCATGCCATGTGGCATAACCATAGGCTTCCATGTGTCACCCACGAGTGGAATTTTCAGGGGCCCATACAAACCAATAGGAAAGTGCCATGTGGCACCCCAAGAGATGCCACATGGCACCACCCAGGGATCGCCACATGTCAGTACAACGATGACAGAGCAAGCCACATCAACATGTGAGTAGACGAATAAGAAGATTCCATGTGGCCCAATCATGGGGTGACACGTGGAATCCCGAGAATGCCCAATGTTATCCCGTGAATGAATTTTGTTTTAAAAAACAAATTGGCGGGTCCACCAGATCTGGTGGACCACACCAAATATACAACAATCGTTAGCAGATTTTCTAGTGAACCGACAGACATAGCGGTGGTTTAAACCATGACTAAACATATATGTAACCACTACCAAAAATGGAGTCCGACAGGTTCGACCCTGGAACTTCCGCCTAGAACAAAGCCTTTAAAACTCTGCTCTAACCAACGCGCCAAGGGGTGTGCCTTGGTATATCCACCTTGTTTAATATTCAAGAATACGCTTCAGGCTAGAGTCAGGGGGAAGGTGCATGACCGTAATGTACAATCGAACATGGATTTCGAGGTAGATGTTTTCATAATTTCTGGTGCAGGGGGCACAAAAATCGAGACAGGATTTCTCTTGAGCCTGGACTTCCGGAGTTAGATCAGAGCATGGAGACAGTAATTTTTGGGTAATTTGATGCCACTAATCCAATGGTGATGTTTGTTTTCTGATCCAAGAATTATTTATGTAGCTTTATTTCAGAATGAGGTATATTCATGTATTTGCCAAATTCTTTTGTTGAGTTAATAAAAGAGCCTACCCATTTGAGAGCAAGACTCAGAGACGTAGTCTGCCAGGGACGAACTCTGTTATCAAGTTTTTTTGTTCATATATGATGCTTATGTCTCTTCATTTCTAAGTTTTCCCATCTTTAATGGTTCACATTAATTTATGATCATTCAATACAATTCTTTATAAGTCACGATGAAATGATCCCAGATCATTTTGGTCTGCCAAATCTGGTGGACCACGCCAAATATACAACAATTGTTAGCAGTGTTTCTAGTGAACTGAAAACATAGCGAAAGTTTAAACCATGACTAAACATATATGTAACCACTACCAAAAATGGAGTCTGGCAGGTTCGACCCTGGAACCTCTACCCAGAACAAATCCTTTAAAACTTCGCTCTAACCAATGCGTCAAGGGGTGTGCCTTGGTATATCCACCTTATTTAATATTTAAGAATCTGCTTTAGGCCAGAGCCAAGGGGAAGGCGCATGATCGTACTGTACAATACAACATGAATTTCTAGGTATATATTTTTTTATAATTGTTGGCGCAGAGGGCACAAAAATCGAGACAGGATTTCTCTTGGGTCTGGGAGTGCCAAAGTCGGATCGGAACATGGAGACAATCATTTTTGGGTAACTCGATGCCACGAATCCAATCGTGATGTTTTCTTTATGATCTAAGCATTATTTATATAGCTTGATTTCAGAATATATTCATGTATTTGCCAAATTATTTTGCTGAGTTAATAAAAGAGCCTACCCATTTGAGAGCAGGACCCAGAGATGTAGTTCGCCAGGGATGAACTCCGTTATCAAGTTTTTTTGTTCAGATATGATGCTTATGTATCTTAAGTTCTATTTTTTCTCTTCTTTAATGGTGCACATTAATTTTTTCTCATTTAATACAATTCTTTATAAGTCACGATGAAAAGATCCTGGATCATGTTGGTATCAGAGAAGTCATCTTTGACTTGAATTGTTGAGTGTGAATGTTTAACGAATGTATGGAGATTACAAGAAGAGGATGAAGAAGGAAGGGAAGAAAAAGGAAGCACATGTAGATGATGATGCTTCGGTAGACCAAGGGGCTGGAGCAGATCCTCCCGAGCCTCCATCTTCACCTTAGAGTTCTATTTCTTCTTCCTCTAAGCATTCTCATCATTCTCATCATTCTAGAAATAAAGCCTCTTTTAAGAAACCATTATTAAAGCTTGATGTAAAATTTGTTTTACCTATGTTTAATGGAGATGCTAATCCCGAAAAGATAGATAATTGGATTTGACAGGTTGAAGTGTATTGTCAAGTCCATCATATTGATGAAGAGGAAGTTAAAGTGCAATTGGCTTCTCTTTGGTTGGAAGGCATCGCTCTCATATGGTGAGATAGCAAGCTTCAGGACGAAAGTAAGTGTGGTAAGCTTCTTTCCTCATGGTTGGAGTTTAAATCAGTGATTAGGAAACAATTTTATCCATTAGGGTATTTACATAAAGCAATGATGGAATGTCAAACCTTAAGGCTAGGTAAAGGTCAAACAGTCCAAAGTTTCATAGAGGAATTTAGGAAGAAATAACTTGCACTAAACATTCCTTTAGATTCCAATGAAACGTTAATGAATTATATTGTCTCACTTCACAGTTATATTTGTCATACTTTACTATTGTTTAACCCCACCAGCCTTGAAGAAGTTTGTGTGCAAGCCACTCACCTTGAAAGCAGGGGTAAGAATGGACAGGAGGAAAATCCATTCAATCACTCTAAAATCCATTTCAATGGGAAAGGAAATGGGAAGGACAAGAGGACAACTGCAACAAATAAGGAAGAAGGAAAACCCTCTTGCAACCATTGCGAGAAAACTGGTCATGACAAAGAACATTGTTGGAAACTACATCTAGAGTTAATACCAAAGCAGTTTGGAGGCAAGGGGAAGCCAAAGAGCATTGCTACAGTACAACATGATCTTGGTTCCAATTCAGGTGATTAAGAAAGGATCGCCATAGTTGGGATGCAAGGTAAAGATTCCTTTTATGCATGTTCAATTTCTTTAAATGAATCACATGATGATGATAAAATGAGAAGTGCACTATCCCACATGAGAGTTGTATCGAAACATAGGAAGATAGACACATTATTTGATCCGGATTCCCAAGTCAATTTAATATCATAGAAACTTGTTAAGAAATTGGAACTAACCACAAGACCTCACCATAAACCTTACCCTCTTGGTTGGGTATATGATAAAGCAAAGTTAAATGTCATTAAGCAGTGTAGGTTGAGGTTTGATATTGCTTCTAAGATGATAGATGAAGTGGATCTATATGTGGTTCCTTTGGATGTCTGTGGTATTGTATTAGGGAGTCCCTATCTGTATGATAGAAAGGATATATTATTTCGAAAGGAAAAAAAATACCATCTTACAAAAGATGGAGTGGAATACATCATTAAATCTCACAACATAAAGGAAAAATCAATAGTTGTTAGTTCAATCCAAGTAAAAAGAGTTATAAACACTAACAAGAATCTTGTACTCACGATTGTAAAAGGAGAATGCCATGATACGTCTGATGTTGTTAATTCTCTTGATCCTTTACATAAGAATGGATTTCTTGAGATGAGATAGGTCTTTCAGTGGGAAGGAAGCCAACAGAATACATTCAACACTTTAAATATCGGCATTGTTCTAATGCCCACCTTACCTGACCTTCAATAGCCATGCAAGTTTGAGACCAGTGCCAGCACCAATGTCATAAGGACAAACATGCTTTTTAGATCTCCTACTATTACATATATTATTTTGAAGAATGTTTCCTTAGCTCATATCAATAATGATGGATGGTATACTAATGATGAAATATTCAAAGATGTATGTTGGATCTTCTAGGGTTTGCAGGTGAAGAAGTTTTTTTTGTAGGACAACTTACTCCACCATTTGATTAAACCCTGTTTTCCTTCCTACATGGAAGTGCATGTAACTGAAGAATCTTTTGTTTCATTTTTAATGCATTTACAGGGATGACATTTTCCTCGAAGGAAAGTATTTGTAACCACTATTGTAAAGGAATGTGTATTGTACTTTTGTAAGCCCATTATTGAAAGGTCGGGGATATGCACACCACTTCCTATTTCCTCTTATCCTTATGAAAGGTTTTCAGTGAATTTTGTAAGGGGATTACCCATGTCTAGTATGAGTTATGTCTACTTATGTGTAGAAGTGGATATGTTGTGTGACAAGAAGGTTGCTCTTTTTTTATCCCAGTATATAAGGGTCCATTTCAGGATTTCCACGTTCATTATCTCCAGTCAAGAGTCTCGATTGTTAGGAGAATATTGGACAAATTTGTTGAAGCTCATGGACACCATGATGGGGAGGAGCATTTATTTGCATCCACAGGCCGACAGACAAGCAAAGGTGGTAAACAATAGGGTGGTCCAGTTGCGTGAAGGATATTTCAGCGAACATCCTAAGTCATGGGATGATCAATTATTGTATGTCTAGCCTATGTATAATCAAGTCACTCAGGATTCACCAATTGAGAGTTGTCTTGGGTATTCACCTAAGATCCCCTTGGACTTGTTGTATGGGAAATATGTTTTGGAGAGAGATGCAGCCTGCAAGTTCATTCAGAGGATTCAACAGGTCAACCAAGCAGTCAAGGAGAAGATGGAGGAAGATGTCATCCTAGATTGTAGACTAAGGATGTCACACAGGAATGGAATTAATTATATTTGAGTATGCCTAAAGGGTACACAGTCTAGCAAGGCATGGCAGATCGAGATGGAAAGAGGGAGGGAGAAATCCCCTCACTTACTAGTTGATTTATGTAAGCTTTTGGTGGTCCAAAAAGATCTGAGTAGGAAGGCGTGATCCAAAAAGGATCCAATGAAGGCTAAGAATAAATCATAACTCACAGAGGCAGCTCAAAACTCTTAGAATGGCTTCAGCAGAAAGAGAAAGGGAAAAAAATAAAATTTCCCAAAACTCAGTGAAAACAACATGATCGCGAAGAGCCCGTTGCAAGATTTATAATGGCACAAACAACTTGTCAAATGAAGTTACGGTTTGAAAGATATTCTCGGTCAAAGATGTGATCAACCAGGACCAGTCAACACGGGACACATGATCGTCCGTATTGCTGACATCAGCAACTGACAAGGTAGGGTGATGTCATCATATGGATGATGATGTCAACATGCCATGTGGCATCACCACATGCTACCACATATCACCCACCCGTGGAATTTTTAGGGGTCCATACTGACTAATAGGAAAGTGCCATGTGGCACCTCTAGGAGACGCCACGTGGCACCACATAGGGAGCACCGTGTGTCAGTACGGTGGTGACAAGGCGAGCCACATCAACATGTGAGCAAGTGAATCAGTAGGAGCCATGTGGCCCAATCATGGGGCGACATGTGGCATCCCGAGAATGCCCATTGTTAGCCCGTGAATGATTTTTGTTTTAAAAAATTGAATTGGCGGGCCGCCAAATCTGGAGGACCACACCAAATATACAATGATCATTAGCCGAGTTTATAGTGAACCAACAAACATAACGATAGTTTAAACCATGAATAAACATATATGTAACCACTCCCAAAAATGGAGTCCAATGGGTTGGACCTCGAAACCTCCGCCCAAAACAAAGCCTTTAAAACTTCGCTCTAACCAACGTGCCAAGGGGTGTGCCTTGGTATATCCGCCTTGTTTAATATTTAAGAATGTGATTCGGGCCAGAGATGGGGGGAAGGCGTGCAACCGTAATATACAATATGGCATATATTTTGAGGTAGATACTGTCATAATTTCTGGTGTAGAGGGCACGAAAATCAAGGCATGAATTTTTTTGGGCCTGGGAATGCCAGAGTCGGATCAAAGCATGAAGATAGTCATTTTTGGGTAATTTGATGCCACAAATACAATGGTGATGTTTCTTTTCTAATCTGAGCATTATTTCTACAACTTGATTTCAGAATGAGGTATATTCATGTATTTTCCAAATTGTTTTGCTGAGTTAATAAAAGATCCTACTCATTTGAGAGAAGGACCCAAAGATGTAGTCCTCCAAGGATGAACTCCGTTATCAAGTTTTTGTGTTGAGATGTGATGCTTATGTCTCTTCATTTCTATTTTTTCCCTTCTTTAATGGTGCATTTTAATTTATGCTCATTTAATACAATTCTTTATAAGTCACAATGAAAAGATCCCATATCAAAAACCCTAACGAAAACCTTGGCTCACAAGAGCACTCCAAAGAGATTAATCCAAATACATGATGCAGAGTGAAGTTCCACCCCTTATTTTATCCTTCTTCTTTGTCTTCTAGAACTTTCCCCTCTTTTAATTAAATCAAATATGACTTCTATAACTTCCCCCCTTTTGACTAAATCAAATATGACCCTTATCCCCCTTTTACTTTCACTTTAAGATTAAAATTCACTTTTAAAAATTGTTAAGTAACTTATTAATCTAAAGTTACTTTATTTCCTTAATTTCAGTTTAAATATGTGGCATCTTCTAACTAAGTGACATTGAATAACCCTTTTTGAATCCCTTTTTCTTCACCAATGAGCCACACAATTCATTTCCAATGCCGAGCAGGGGAATCTAAAAATGAGGACATGAAAAATCCTCCCTTCCCAAAGATTGATTTTCCTCAAGAAATTCCATCACACTCATAGGAACAATATGAACCCAACTAAAACTAATGATAATCCATGTCCCACGTACTCCTCATAGAATGTCCCACATAGGAATTTGATCCACTTCACCATATGGATAGGCTCTTGAAAGTACCAACTCATTCTCCCATCTGTACTAGCTTCCAAACTGTCAATCCATAAAATCCCACAGTCCCATGCTATCACCAGAAAGGACTCAGAGTGGCATAACAACATCATTCTCAATCTTAGATTTCACCTTATAGTCCTAGATTGCACCCTATATTGAACCTCCTGCCTAGATTTCACCCTATATTCCTGTAGCCCTAATTTATAATGCCTCAAAGAATCATCCCCACTATCGAGGATTATATCCTGCGAGTGGATCTCAATGGAGTCACCTAAACCAACTCTCAAATCATACATCCATGAGAAGTCTATGTGGTTAAAAACTAATAGGGCATCCATGAAACCTAGTCTCCAAGTATCAAAGGATAAATACCTAATACTCCAGCACCCCTAGGCTACTATAATTATCCATGTATCATCTGGACAATATCCTAACACATCGTCTGCAAAGTATCTCCATGTGAACACAAGAATATCATAGGTGGAAAAGTCACTAGGATCCAAAACTAGCTTGTATGATGTGAATCACCCTCCACTCATAGCACTGGTCTGTAAGGTACTAATACAGGAATCCACCTAACTTCTCCTGATAAGTCAAGAAATCACAAGCTTCCTAAACTAGGTCAACTCCTCGGAATACCACTCCAAGAAACCACTCCTAAGCCTACCAAAAGTAAATTCCTCTCTAATAATATATGAAATTTTAAACATTGTATTCCTAGGGTCCCAAGCCAATCCCATAAAGGAACCACCATTTTGAAAATGTGTCACTCTCATCATTACCATCAAACCAATGCTCCTAGTCTACATCCTGCTCTCCTGGAACCCCAAGTTGAACTCCCTGAAGGTACTGAAAACAATACCCTGAATCCTCCTTTGTGAAGGTGTATTAGTGAAGTCTAATTATGAAAATCCATGACCGACCTCGAGTCTGTCCTACCATATAGAGTAAGTATTGAAATCCCCTCTAGTGACATTCCAAAAATAAATAAGACTAATCATTGTCATGGCTCTGTCGATCATCATCATCTGAATCAATCTATCACTTAGATGAACTCCCATATCGCACAAACAAATTGGAAGTCCACCACTCCTAATACATGATAGTTGTTCAGGTTCCATCAGAGTCAAATTGAGCCAAGTCCCTAGTATGCCAACATCTAGTGGAAACCAAATACTAGGAACCAACTATGTGCCCACAATTCTATTTAGCTCTTTCCAAACCATACCGAGAAATCTTATATCTCGATCACTGTCAATGTAATCAAGTAATCTGTGGAGAATAAACACCTCTCTAGAAATCAGACTTGTCACCTGCAATGCCTCGTACTCATATGAGTACCTAGAATTCCCTGCCAAAGGTGAATCACACATAGCCCTCATAATATTATCCCTAAGTGTGGACTTAGGGACTGCATGTGTGCGATCTCCGTAGTGGGTAATTCCATCCACCACCATGTCATCTAAAATATATTTGAATGGATTCCATACAATATGAATATCCTCCTGTTCTCTGACCACATAACCCAAATAAAAATCCCTTCCATGGGTATAATTCTACCTTCCTCACCTAGTTGACTTAGGTGAACCCTCCATGTCTTGTTGAATATACCGTTGGCATCAAAAGATAAAACTATATTCCAATGACACTTCCTACAATACTAGAAAGTGTCAAATGTGTTGGCCAACCCTAAGGGTATGACCAAGAACATGAGAGAAATCCTGCGATTATCCTAATCTCTTACCCTGCTTTGGTGATGTCCAAATCTAAGAACAATATCTGAGGAATATTCTTCTTCGTGAAACTTGGTGTTGGCATAGGGGTAGACCCAAGGTTTAATGCTTCAACAATGCACCAAAAAAACCCTAACTACCGGCCCTTTCGACAACACTTGCGGAGCAAATGAAGTCTCACCTGAGGTAGAGGTAGGGGGGGTTGCAGGAATCATATGTCTACAACCAATATGGGACACAGATATGTGATTACAAAACTTAGCAAAGCACTTAGAAAAAAATATACATTAGTTTCTTGAATCTCATTCACATCGCAGATTAAACCCTTATTACAGATTAGCGCAGTAACCATAAAGATCAAGAACTTCCAATCACTTAACACATAACATTAGCTCATATCTAGCATTCAATCATATTTAAGCACTAAGAAGCAACATCATATGCATTAATTATACATTATAACAACAACACTAAGCAAATAAACAACATAAATCACATCGCACAAAGCACATCAAGACACAAGATATACGTGGTTCACCCTAGTGTGGGGATACATCCACCAACTTCTTCTTATTCTTTATTAGTCTTCGATATTCTTACATTCATCTACTCCTATGCACAAAGCCATAGAGCTAGGTTCTCTCTAGACATGTGATTTGTGCACAGGGCACTAGATCCTCCTTCCCAAAACTAGGTCAAGGCACAGAGCCAACTCCTTAATAGCACAAAGCCTTACTTTACACAACTAGATCGCACCAAGCAACTTACAATCTCTTTCACTAAGCCAAACATACTGTGCACATAGCCAACACTTACTACTTCTTACATCGCTTAGCTACTTATTTATACATTTACAAAGAGGCCTAATCATGGGTAAACCCATGGGCCAACATCCCTTAACCCATTACATAAACCCTATTAAACCTTTTTCTCGGTCCACAAGCTTGCAAAACAAGCGAGATCTCGTGATCTCAGCTGCACCTAGGTTCTCCATCTTCGATCAGCCTGTCGAAGTCCCAAAATTGGTCACACACGACCAATGTTTCCTCAAAACTTGGTCGACGGCCAACAGGACCCCAACACTTACCTGTGACTCGTCCTGAGTCACTCAGATCTGGGAAACACTGCTTCAAAGGCCTCGATCTTAACTCAAGCTTCCTTGAACTTATGCTTCACTACAACCTCCTGCTCGGCGAACTCCTAAATTACTTGTTCTGTAACAGGACCTTCCAAGCATTGTTCCACTATCGTAACCACTTGGTCTAGTTGCGAGCCTTGTCCTTCAATCTCTTCAAAAATGATGCAGGCTTTGTCCTGCACCGGCTGTAGTCTTTTTTTAACTTCCATGACTCTACTCTAGATGGTAGTAATCTACTGCTGGACTGTGCACTACTCGTGTGATATCTTCATTTTCTCAACTACATTGAGTGATTTCATCTACGCTTGCACTGTGGATGCCTGTTGTTGCGCCTCTTGGAGTTGTGCTTCCAGTTTCCTTAGCTTTGGATCTTCTGCGAGGCGTTCGTAGGTCTGCGCACTACTATTACTTAATTTCTTACATTCTTAGAGAGTGCCCTGATCCTTCCAACTGTGCTCCTAGAAGCTTCTTCCCTCTAATCGCGCACTTCTTGCGGATTGCTCGACACTTCTTGAATTTATAACTCCTTTATCCGTGCTTGAATCTAATGAATGGCCTCAATGAGCTTCCCCACTTACATCTCAATTTACTCTTCTTCCTCTTGTGCCAAGCTCGACATAGAGCGAAGTGTTGTAGTCACTACCTCTTTGATCGTAGTCTTCTCTGTGAGCAACTGGTCTTTTTCTTTCTGTATCTTTGCTTGTTCCTCCTCAAACATCACCTGAATTTCATCTTTCTCCTTCTCATAGGTGGTTATGCAAGACTACGCAAATCGTAGTTTCTCCATGATCTCCTCCTTTTCTTGCTTCAAGGCTTTCGTAGCCTTCTCCTTCTCTTCTTAGACTCGAAGAAGTCGGGCCCCTATTGCATCTGCTAATCTTCGTAATTGGGTGGGATCATCCCCCGAGTCTACAATATTTGATGAAGGAGGTGCAGTAGGTACTGCACAGCTTGAATGGATAGCTTGTTGTATGTCTTTGAGCTCTTTCTCGATTCGTTCATACAGCGTCTCTTGCTTCACTCCATGTCTCTGCAAGATATCCTCTAAAGAATCATCCATGGCTGCAATGATTAGATCGACATCGTCCTCTGTGAGAAGGCTCTTCGACTGAGGCTTATTGGCGCAGGTCCTCTTTCTTGCTAAGGGTTTATGCAGAGAAACCTTCCTTTTCTTCGATGTTTCGACCTATTTAGGGGGATCCTTTGGCAGTGTAACTTCGCCTTTGTCTTGATTTTCTCCTTCTTCCCCTCCTTCTTCTGGATTCACTTCATCTCCTCCTCCTGCGAGCAAGTCAGGCCTACTTTCCTCTGAGTCGATGTTCTCCTCATCGCTTTCTATGTTCTTCACTTCCTCCTTTTTATTCATGCTAGTTTGTCCATCATGTTCGACCTGGGTGACCAAGGGACTTCTGATGATTTCGAGGTTGGAGAGTTCTGAATCTTCCACTAGTACAAGGAACTCTACTGGCTATTCTTTGGTGATATCCTCCATCTCTTTGCCGGTCATATTATAATAGGATTGGAATTCCTCCTTACTCTCATCCCTATGCACAATGATGTAGATAAAGTGTCGATCTGCATGGAACTTCGCCAGCGGTCTATATTGGTGCAATGTATTCAGTGTCATGCATGGAAATGATTCAATAGCACGCTTTAGTTGCTGGTAGTAAGCATGGAGGACAATGTTCGACTGCCACTTCTTCGACATATCATTTTTATACCACAAGGTGGTGAATCTTGCAGCCAATGGCTCCGATGGCTCAAATTCTCGAAATGTCACTCCTTCCGGCATCTGCCAAGCGACAATGGCTATTAGTACCAGTAATCAATTGAAATGGAATTCATAGCCCTGATCCTGTGCTTCACGGCTGTCCTTTTTGAGCTCATTGACAAGGTAACTTGCCCAATTCATTTTCATTCCTTCTACACACTTCCCTATGAGGTCTACTACAAATCCAGTGACCTGTGTTGGACAGTTATTTCTGACGAGCTTTCCAGCTATAAGCTGACAAGCTAGGTGCACTGCGCCATCCTAGATGGAGGCTACCTTGTATCCTCGCTTTCCCTTTTCTACATCGCCATAGTCTTCCTTTATGTGTTATGCCAGACAATGATTTGAAGTCTTCCCTGGGTAGAACTGTTGAGGGTCCGGTCCTTGCATGCTCAGTCCTGTGATGAGGTGGATCAATGTCGGATCCATAGTGATGCGCATTTCAAGCCATAGATATCCTCCATGATAGCAATACATGATGAGTTTAACGCAAGCGTTAACCTCCTGATGTTGGCCAAAGTGAGGGATCTTCATTACATTCAGGATTGTTGATTGTGCAATCTCCTTAATCCACGGCTGGGAGACTATGTGCAGCTTCTTCCCAATCATCTTCATCAAATACCTATGTGGCGCGAGCATTGCGTAGTTCTTCCAGTCTCTGAGGTTGAATTCATTGTTTTTCAAGGCTGGTATGTGTCCTAACTAGGGTCCAACTACGCGTATCCCCTTCGAGATGTACGCGGTTATCAACGTGTACTCAAATTCACATGGGATACTGTCGCAGTTAACCACACTAGCCAAAGGCAATATATAATCTGGCGAGACTGACGAGATCTGCTTTACATTAGCTACATCATCATGGTGCTTTCTTCACTTCTCAGTAGTACGGTTTGAATGATGTCCAGTCGAGGGGGATGCTTGAAATCCTCCAGTCGACGATGCCTGTATTCCTACAGACATAAATTTCCCAGCCATGAGATCCACGAGAATCTCCTCCACAGAGTTCTCTAACGTGTTATGTTCGCCTAACATTCACCCTTGTAATCAAATAGATCGGGTAGGCGAATAGACAAGTGAGGTAATCAAACGAATGGTGAGGTATAGAAATCATAACACGATATGTAATCGATTCTCTGTTAGCTCGGATAATCACAAGTGGAAAAAAGTGGTCCCGATGCAGCGTCCGATGGGTTAAATAAACAAGTCTTGTAACAGATTCCTCTAAGTTAAAGCTCAGAATCTTGTCAACACACTCCTTGTGGACCTTCACTGCACTCCTTGCAGGGATTCTCAAGATGAGAAGAAACTGAAACTTATACTCTCCCTCTCATAGACTTCATACATTCAACATGAAATCATACACATAAAGCATCGAAACAAATGCATAACAGAGCATATAAGAAAACTGTAAACATAGCATTCAATAGATGCAAACAGTAACCATAACAACACCATGAAATTGGATTAAATCCTTCTTATATTAATTCAAGTGATTTTGTACATGGTTTCTATAGCAAAAACTATCTTCTCAAACAACTTCTACAATATCTGTTCTTCTCTGCTCTCATATGTTCTCTTTCTGTACTGCTTCTATTCTTACAATTTATAATTATCATCATACAATACATCTACGAGGGAGATTTCTTGAGTTTTCCCTCCCACAACTCTAATCTATCTTATCGAAATTAAAGTCTACAACTACTTTACATTTATTACATTAAATGCCTCCAACCGATAGATGAGAGCAACACTCAAGATATGCATTGCAATCCCCAAAACATTTAAGAACGACTACATCCTTCCATCTATTACATTAATGCTTCATATTTTGAAATTTAAATGTCTTCAAAATGCGCACTAGTGCATATCCAACTGTCCTCCGTTTGCGCTTTGTTGGCGATGCTCCTGCATCATACTCCTCTAGGATGAAAATTTCATGGACTCCTATTCATGAGCTCCTGCACCGCCTATCCATGTTTTTGGATATCTGCTTTGCTTTCTCAACTGGAATATTCAACTGGGTATCCCTTCCACTTTTCCAAATATTCAAAATATGTCTTCCTCCGAGTATTCTTACCAATTCTCTGATTAATGATATTTTCCATCTGCGTATTTTCAGCTACAAGAATTTGTTTAACCCACTGAAATTCCTTTTGATTCTCTTCTCCTCTCTCTTCATCTTCTCTGTAAGGGTACAAATCTGCTACGTTGAATATGGGTGATATGCCCACATCATCTGGAAATTCTATTTCGTAAGCATTGGCCTCAAATTTTCGTAAAATCTTACACAAACCTACATTTTTCATATTCAACTTATTATACGTTCCCCTTGGGAACATTTCTTTCCTTAGATGTGATAAGACTAAATCTCCCACTTCGAATTGAAGCTCTCTTCTTTGTTTATTTGGTCTGCGCTTGTATTCCTGGTTGGAACTCTGCAACCACTCTTTAATCTTACTGTGGAGCTCCTGCATATTTGTTGCAAAATCTTCCACTCCAGCACTCTTGAACTCATTCTTCTCCAAGTCTTTCAACTCAAATACTCCTCTTGGTTTCATTCCATACATTATTTGGAATGGGATTTGTCATGTGATTCTGTTTGATGAGTCGTTATATGCAAATTCTGCTTGCGGCAGAATCTGATCCCACTGACTATGATGTTCAGCTACTAAACGCCTCAATAAGTCCCATAAATTTCGATTTACTATCTCAATATGTCCATCCGTCTGAGGGTTATATGTTGAGCTAAGAGATAAATTTGTCCCCAACTTTTTCCATATTGTCCTCCAGAAATGACCAACAAATTTGGTATCTCTGTCCGAAACAATACTCTTTGGTAAACCATGAAGTCGAACAACTTCTTTGAAAAACATATTTGCAATGTGTGTTGTTTCACTGGTTTTCTAACATGGAATAAAATGTACCATTTTTTATAATTTTTCGACTACCACAAATATGGAATCACAACCTCTATGTGTCCTTGGCAGCCCTAACACAAAATAAATGTTTATTACATCCCACGACCTCTCTCGTATTGGCAATGGTTGATATAACCCAACATTCTGTATTTTCCCCTTTATGTGTTGGAAAATTCTACATCTGTTCACAAAATTCTTGACATTCGTCCTCATCCCTAGCTAATAGTACAAATTGTTTAGTTGCACAAATGTTTTTTCATGGACGAAATGTCCAGCCAATCCCCCACTATGTTTTTCCTTCAAAAGGTTTTATCTCATAGAACTCTTCGGGATACATAACTGATTTCCTTTGAATAACAATCCATCCTGAATTAAATATTCAATCCATTGGCTTCTATCTCTCAGAACAGGATTCTCACATGCTTCATAAGCATCCTTTAAATCTGAATCCTCACTGTACATTTCCTTAAGGCTATCAAAACCTGAGGTCTTCACTCGAAATTCCTGCAAAATATAACATTTCATGCTCAATGCATCCACAAACTTGTTAGCATTGCAAGAAATGTGCTTTATAACAAAAGTAAAGTTCTGCATAAATTCAACCCATTTTGCATGTTTTTGGTTCAATTTCTCTCCTACCTGGTTATAAACTGTAAGGCCTGGTTGTTGGTATACAAAACGAACTCTTTCAGAACTAGGTAGTGCCTCCATCTCTTCAACGCTTGTATGATTGCATAAAACACTTTATCATAAGTGGAGTAATTCTTCTTGGCCTCATTTAGCTTCTCACTGAAGTATGCAACTGGTCTATTGTCTTGACTTAAGACTGCACCAATCGCAAATCCACTTGTGTCACATCTCACTTCAAATGTTTTACTGAAATCTCGCAGAACCATAACTCGTTGTCCATTTATATTTTCCTTTAACAAATTGAAACTTTTCTCCGCTTCCTCTATCCAATGAAAATATTTATGTATTTTCTTGACTGTGTCCATCATTGGTGCATAAATTCCACTAAAATTTCTAATGAACTTCCTGTAAAAATTGGCTAGTCCATGGAAGCTTCTGACTTCAAAGATATTCCTTGGTGATGACCACTCTTTGATTGCTTTTACCTTTTCAGGATCCATCTTCAACTCATTCGAAGAGATCACGAACCCCAAATAAATGAGTTTTGTCTTCATGAAAGACAACTTCTTCAGATTTATCAGCAATTTCTCTTGTTGCAACCTCCGCATCACTGAAGATAAATGTCTCAAATGTTCTTCCTCAGTCTTACTGAAGATCAGTATATCATCAAGATATACAATTACAAATTTCCCAATGAAATCTTTCGAGACTTTGTTCATCAATCTCATAAAAGTACTTGGCGCATTCGTCAAACCAAATGGCATGACAAGCCATTTATACAACCCTTCATTCGTCTTGAATGTTGTCTTCCATTCATCACCTTCCTTCATTCTAATCTGATGATATCCTCTTTTCAAATCAAGTTTTGAAAAAAAAAATTCTCCACTCAAGCAATCCATCAAGTCATCCATCTTGGGTAAATGAAATCTATACATGATGGTGATTTTTTTTATATCCCTTGAGTCTATACACATCCTCCATCCACCATCGTTTCTTGGACTTAACAATGTTGGCACAACGCATGGACTCAAGCTTTCTCTAATCAACCCCTTGTCCATCAAATCTTGTACTTGCTTCTTAACTTCTTCATTCTCTTGCGATGTCAGTCTGTACGCAACTTTGTTTGGTAAACTTGATCCTGTTATAAGGTCGATGTGATGGCTTATACTCCTGATGGGCAGAAACGAACAAGGTAAATTGTCCACCACTATATCAGCGAAATTCTCCAATAGTTCCTAAATCTCCTCAGGTAGATCATCTATTGAGGTACTAGTCAAAATGACTATGGGTTTTCTCACCACAACAAACTGCATTTCTTCATCTTTCTTAACTTCATCCAGAAATTTCTTCCCACTCATGAGAAATATAGTATTGCTTGTCTCTTCTTTCACCTTCTTGTCCTTAATTGGCAGTAAAATATGCATCCTACCATTCTTCTCCAAGATGTATGTGTTCTTTCTTCGATCATGAATAACATTTATGTCATATTGCCATGGTCTCCCCAACAAAAGATGACAAACATCCATGGGAATAACATAACATAATATCTCATCTCTGTATCCCCCTATCTTAAATTCAACTAAACATTGTTTAGTGACTGTTACCTGATGTCCTTTCTGCAACCACAAAACTTTGTATGGGCTTGGATGTGAAACTATATCCAATTCCAGCTTTTCCACCATCTCTGTGGATACTATATTATCCGTGCTTCCACTGTTAGCTATCACCTTCCATACCCTATCCTTGGTTTTCCAAGCAGTTCTAAACAAGTTGTTCCTCTAGACTGGATTCTCCATCTCTTTCTCTAGTTTCAAGAGAATTTTCCTCATCATTAAGGATCTTCCACCTTCTGCATCTTCTTCCTCAACATTTCGCCTTTGCTCTTCTAAAATGTGATCTTCTCCTCCTCCATATCTTTTTCTATCGGGACATTCAAAAGATTTGTGTCTGATATTTCCACAGACAAAACACTTTATTTCACCTCCTCTACCTCTTCCTCTTCCTATTGCTTGAGGAAAAGTGTTCCTATCAGCATACTGACCTCCTTGTTAGCTTCCTCCCCTTTCTGGGTGGTTATGTGGTTTCTTTTATTCATCTTTGGGCTTCTGTACTTTGTCCTGGGAAATTTCTTTGCCTCTACTTTGACTTCTACCTCTGCCCCTTTGACCTTACTTTAGGGCCAATTTCACTTCTTCCTTTGAAGCAATCTGATAAGCATCTTCCACATTTATGATTGTCACCATGCTCATCTCATCCTAAATCTCATGTCTCAGGCCATTCATATATCTAGTGACTTTTTCATCATCACTCTCACGATGACCAGCTCTGATATTTAGTCTGTAAAAGTACTTAGTGTATTCCTTCACTGTCATCCCTTTCTGTCTCAAATTTTTTATTCTTCGAAACAGGTCGATTTGATAATCCTTGGGTATGAATTTGTCTTTCATCTTGGTGACCATCCTGTCCTAGATTTTAATTCTTTGTTTGCCTTTGCAACGCCTGTCAGCCTGCACTTCATCCCACCATAGTGTTGCATGCCCTTTTAGTCTAGTGACAACATCCTTTACCTTCTTATCTTCTTCAATATCCTCATAGTCGAAGTATTTATCTAGAGCTCTAAACCAATCTAGTAGCTCCTCAACGTCTAAGTTTCCTTCATACATTGGGATGTCCATTTTTTCTCTGGCACCTATTCTTGCAATAGATTTGAATAGACATTCCTCTGCAGCATCTTCGGCTACAACTTCTTCTTCGGCTCCAACTTCGTTCTCACTTTCGGCCTCACTGATATCTCTAGTATCAAGTGTTCACCTCTGTGATGTCTCCATAACATCCAATCTAGCACAAAGTTCTCTCATTTCCCTTTCCACGGATGGATCGAGCATGGGTCTCTCTTGATGTCTCCTCGGTGACATTGTTTCAATCTGTCCACGCAGAATTCAATCACAACTGTCCTCTATCTTCCCTCTACAGAAAAAAAAATTTGTTAGCTTTGATACCTCCTGACGCAGACCCCCACCTTCCTAGGGTCTTCTTGACCTCCCGGTCTTTGGATATTCAAATTCCCGAGCCAAAATGGATCCTTGGTCCCCGTTGGAACCCTTCACTTAATGACCACAAGTCCTTTTCTAAGCTTCGCCTGCGCGAACATGCACGAGATGCGAGCCTCCACTCCACGTGACTACCGGAGTAACCATAGCCTCTACCCCAAAAAGGCGCATTGGGTTTCATGATGTCGAGACTTCTGTTGTGAGTCACCCCGACTCCTCTGATTTTCGAAATGCCAAAATACCAAAATTTCCTCTCCCCAGATCAACAGTCCTAGATCTCCCACTATCTGACGGTCTAGATCGCGTCGGGATTTCGCGTATTGGGGATTTTTGAAGTGGCCCTCTCCCCTTCTTTCGAAATACGAAATCACAATGACTTCTTTGTTAGATCGACAGTCCTGAATTCTCATGATCCAATGCTCCAGATCCTTCCTTCTCTTATTGGGATTTCATGACTCGCGATTCCCGAAAACTACTTCCTCCACACTCCTGACTCCCGAAATGTCGATGTTTCGGAACGCCCAATCGATGACTCACGTTCCTCGGGATATAACGACTGTTATCTCTCCTAAAATTGCGAGTGTCGAAAGACACTCGGTCTTACCCTCTCTGTTAATCTACCCGATCCAACGGTCCACGAAAAATCAGTGTTTGTCCCTCCAAGAATTTCAACCATCCATTCAGGTTCTCAAAGAGTCCTGGCCAGTTAACTTGGCATCTTTCCTCCTCAGCTTGGTTTCTGCGAGGTGACTTCGACCCTCATCCTTCCTTTGAACTTTCCAATTCTCTATCCCTCCTGAGCTTGATTCTTGCTACAAACTCAAAGGTTCTAAGGGATTCTTGCATGCACTCCTTGCGGTCTTCACGATAATCTATGATTATCCAAACACTCCAACTCTGTGCACTCCTTGCGATAAAAGTTATTCAACCACTCACTTGGTTGGAAGAGTCTAAGACTTCGACTGGCCTGTGCACACCTTGCATGACTCTGTGCTATATTTTCACTTATGTTGGTATAAGAACAACTCTATCTCTCCTGATCTTTTCTGAGGTAAAACTCAGAATATTTTCAACACACTCCTTGCAGAACTTCACTACACTCCTTGCAAGGATTCTCAGGATGAGAAGAAATTGAAACTTATACTCTCCCTCTCACAGACTTCATACATTCAACATGAAATCATACACATAAAGCATCGAAACAAATGCATAACAGAGCATATAAGAAAACTATAAACATACCATTCAATAGATGCAAACAGTAACCATAACAACACCATGGAATTGGATTAAAGCCTTATTATATTAATTCAAGTGATTATGTACATGGTTTCTATAGCAACAACTATCTACTCAAACAACTTCTACAATCTTTGTTCTTATTTTCTCTCCTATGCTCTCTTGCTCTATCGCTTCTATTCTTACAATTTAGAATGATCATCATACAATACATCTACGAGGGAGATTTCTTGAGTTTTCCCTCCTACAACTCTAAGTTATCTTATCGAAATTAAAGTCTACAACTACTTTACATTTATTACATTAAATGCCTCCAACTGACAGATGAGAGCAATGCTCAAGATCTGCATTACAATCCCCAAAACATTTAAGAACAACTACATCCCTCCAGCTATTACATTAATGCTTCATCTTTTGAAATTTAAATGTTTTCAAAATGTGCGCTGGTGCATATCTAGCTTTCCTTCATTTGTGCTTTGTTGGCGATGCTCCTACATCAAAAAACATGCCAAAATAAGCTACTAACAAAGCTCCTCAATCTCCCTTTCCTTGTCTTCAACAAACTTAAGAGAAAGGTCCCTATCCATGAACAACTGAAAATAATAGGATTTCATCTGCTCTAGTGCCTTTTGATTATGTTCTATTGGGTACCAGTGACTCCATCTTTAATTCCCTTTTTCCTCTCTTCCATTTGGGTTTTCCACATAAGGTATTCAATACATTTATGAGCACCATTTTCCCTCATCAACACCTGCACAATTTGTTTCTCTGTGACCAATAGTCGGTTCTCCAAATCATGCAATGTTATTTCATCAACATGGCATGGGTTGTAACACAAGGGATCAATTGACTCATTAGATGATGTCGTGCAATGTGGAATACCTTCTTCATACAATCTTTTTGATCTTTTGTTATCCCCTAAATCAACCCCTTTGTTTTCATCCTCCATACATAGCTCCCAATATTTTTCATATTTTGTTGCAATCATGCCTGCATAATCATACATGTCATAAACAGGATGATGTATTGAATTCCCTCTTGAACTATTCTGATCATCAACATCATACATAGGGAGAGATGTTGAATCCTTAACATCGGCTTATTGAAACATCTTCTCATAATCATCATATGTAGGACAAGATGTTGTATCATCATCTTCTCCATATAGTACACTAGTGTCATCGACGTCATTGGTTAGTTCTGATGATGTATCAAAGGTTGTTTTTCAGTCTTCCTCTATGCAAACCCTTTGCATGGCTAGATTCATGCTCATCCTCCTGTCCTTTGTGCTCATCCTTCTTTACTTCCTACCCTATGCTTTTAAAATAATTCTCATCCGAATCCTTGGGTCTACTTCCATACGAGAGAGTGTAAAAATTTTTAAAGGGACAATATGAACATATATCTTCACTCAATGTTAGATACTCCTGAAAGGAAGGAACGATTATTTTTTCCACTAGCATCCCCTTGGCTTGTTGAAGAATTTTCCAAGTTTTATCTATAAGTTTTTCTTCCCGTGTCCATGGAATGCACTATTAATTTGTCCCCTCTTTGTAACCCATTCATGTCTTATGCAATAACAGGCTGGCGATATCACCAGCTCTAATACCATTGTAATATCCCTAGGATAGTATATTAGATCTGTTTGTCCAATTATGTTATCTTGGCGTGTACTTTCATAAAAAAATATTGCGTTATATTTTTATCTTTACTATAATATGATTGAAAACTTTATTCAAACAATTTGCATGTGTTCTACTAGTAACCATTTTGTCAAACATATTGCAAATACACATAGAATAGAAGAGACAACAGTCGAAATTTATTATGAATGGAATCTAGTACACAACAATAATAGATCTCTAATGGTTGCTACAAAAACTTCACAATAAACATTACAAACTCAATCTAAAACCCGCAATAATTCCATAGTATCCTCAAGAGATTATGTGTCCTCCTTTGGAATGATTAACCCTTGCTAGTGTAGTATCGATCTTCTCCTCAAACACCTACTGCAAAAATCTGTCTGCTCATACCTAAACAGATCTGCAACTTCGGATTGCAAAGGTCCTCACGGGATGAATCTATAAAATAGGTGGGGCCTCAACCTGGGAGGATGTACCTTATCATGGTTTCCCTGAAACCCTCTTGGTACCTGCAAAATTTGAATATGGCCTCCTCTGAAAAGTTCCACAAATCTCCTGTGCAAGTTGGTATTTCTTCAGACTAGAACAAACCCAAAATTAAATATCCAATGAAAACCTTGTATGGATCCTCCTCCTTGTCTATATAGTGTGGATATTGCACCACTGAAACCAATCCAAAAGTGGAAGGGTTTTGCCAAAACCCTAATGAAAACCTTGGATCACAAGATCACTCCAAAGAGATTAATCCAAATACACGATGCAAAGTGAAGTGTCACCCCTCCTTTTATCCTTCATCCATGTCTTCTAGAACTTTCCCCTTTTTGACTAAATCAAATATGACTTCTAGAACTTTCCACCTTTCGACTAAATCAAATATGATCTATATCCCTCTTTTACTTTCACTTTAAGATTAAAAGTCACTTTTAATAATGGTTAAGTAACTTATTAATCTAAATTTACTTTATTTCTTTAATGTCACTCTAAATACATAACATATCCTAACTAAGTGACATTGAATAACCCTTTTTGACTCCCTTTTTCTTCACCAACGAGCCACAAAAGTCATTTTCACTGTTGAACAAGGGATTCCAAAAATGGGGACATGACAATATGTCAACGCCTATAACATGGAGGGAGCGGATAAATGTTTAGTTAGAATGAAAAGACATGAAATTGTGAAAAATGTTCTCACATATGATACACTAAGTAAATGATATGAAAAGGTGAATAATCTAGACCAATTGATGATGAAATATGAGGAAATGCAAATGTAGGGCATTAAAACAAATCAAACTTCTTCCCAAAGTTGGTGAATTTACATGGTAAGCATATAAATTTTGGTGGCGTTGTAATTGAGTTCAAATAAATGGTATCTTTGGGATGCAATCTTGATGAGAAAAGAAAAATCTAGTTCTCCAAACTTCATGAAGACTCTAAGATACATTCCATCCCTACACATGGAAGGGTAGGAGCCTACTAAAAACCAAAACAATTTTTTATAAAAAAGGAAGTGGGGGAAACCATAATCTCCAAACTACAAGATTTTCAGAGCAATCAAAGAAACCCAACTAACAGATTTCCCCCCTGTAAGTGTAAAAACAACAACGTTTTAGATATTTGAGCCACCTTAATTACCTGTGCCATAACAATTAGGAGAATATGAAGATAAGCATCCTTATTGCAATTATAAACCACAAAGGAAGGAAAGGAGGGTCGCATGATTCATTGTAGAGGTTAAGGGAAGTGATTAGGGAGAACAAGGTCCCATAATCAAGGAGAGAGATTCTATATAAGTGCATAAAGAATTCATTTGAGAGACTGGACCCATGTGTTTTGAATCCCTTTTCTATAGTTATTTTTCTAGTGTTACTGGGTTTGATGAGTAGCAACCTTTTGCATCTCCATGATCTTCTTTCTCTCTACAAGTTTATACTACATTTGGTATGCCTCATTAGATTGACTTTAGTGACTTTTCTAAGTTGGATAAGATATTTTTCATAGCCCTCCATGTAGAAAATCATATTTTGAATAGTTTTACATTCCCTTTTGATCTTGTTTTCCACACATTTTCTATTAATTCTCTCAATAATCCCTTTGCATCACATCCATAAGTTTTAAAGAAAAATTGTGACATTTTTGAAAGTCACTTGTGTATGTAATTGAAATTTACTATTACGCGGAGGCTAGTTTTAGCCTTTAGGAGCGATGCATAGTTTTGTCATAGAATCTACGAGCTTATAAATCCTCAAATGCATTCTCAAAGAATGAGCTACTAGATAACTATCCAAACTCATCTCTATGAAGAGAGAAATAATCCACACTAGATATTCTACTATAAAATGTATTGTTTCCTCTAAAGGTGATCTTGGGATGCTTCTTTGTCTTGGGTCGTCGACATCCCCCATCTAAAAAATTCACATTTCGAGCTAGAGGATAGACTTTTGGTTTCAATATAAGCCAGTCCAAATCAACTAAAGTAGCCTAAAAAAACAATACCACTTCTTGTTGAATTATTTATAATTAAATACACATCTTATAGATCTACGTAGGATGGAAACCCTTTCCTCTGACTCTACAACCTTTGGAAATTCACAAGCCATTCCTTGGGATACGATGATGGGAAGTTGGCTTGTTGAAAGATATATCATCATTAATTAACTTTAATGAAGCCTCTATTCAACATATGCATTTGACCCTTTCCCACTTAGATTTTGAATGGAGGTGTTGCCTTTTTCTACTCATTCTATGATCTCTAGCCAAGAAACTCTAACATACCCATTCTATGAAATTCTAATATTGTAGATTTCACCCAATTAATCTTCTTTATTTTCAAAGGTTTATCATACCCATATATGAAATCAAATAAGATCCTAAATTCATCTGGGATATGAAGAAGTGCGAGGTCTGAGAAAACTGATCTGCCTTAGTAGGATATATTGCAGATGAAATATACAACCTTGGTGTTTGTGAAATGACACAATCCAAGGAACTTCAGATATTTGATCAAGGAAACAAAAACTGATGGAGAAGGTAAATTCTTTCAGGATATCCCATCATCACATTCAAGTTTTGTAGTGCTTGACCAGATGTACATTGAACAAGGTTATCAATCACATCGATTATTAATATCTCTTCTAGAAAAGAAATCTTAAAATACATTTGAAGTAGTAAATTAAACCTTGAACATTGTGATTATGTGGTACAACATTTCTTTTTGCATTGAAATAACATATTCCTCATCCTCATCTACTGCACAAGTGTTGATAAAAATTTCCTGAGTTTTTATTGTAAATAACATATTCTATGGCATGCACTTTACCAAGCTTTCTATCTAGGAAGACTGCATCATGATCTCCTAGGGGGAAGGGCAATGATTGGACAGATACTTGTATTAACTTGCACTTCGGGTAACTGCATGAGGACCCAATATATAATATATTTTCAAGGGATGTTTGACCTTTGAAGTTAGCTTTCTTAGTTATCTTCAATCCAAACTCTCTACCAACATTCATGATTTGAAAAACAAACGATATGGCTCTTAAATTTGTACATCTACAACCAATATTTCACAGATGTATGGAAAAGTGTAAAGTAGAGATAGATTATTTCCAGGGTTTGTATTTATCTAGCGACCTACTCATTGTTAAGGTTCTTTTTTAGACATAAATCACAAATGAAGTATAATGTACACACTATCAAAGACCATCCATAGGATTTCTAACATAACATATTAGAGTGAAAGCTATCACAATCCATGTTGACTTGATGTAGGTGACCATAGTTGAAAGAAAATTTATAACCTTTTCTACAATAAAGTATTCAATATTAATTCCCAAATCCTAAGAGTAGGTAGCATACCACCACCAAGCAAAAGGGACATTAGACTGTAGAATGATGTACTTGGAGGTAAAAAGACGGGTTCTCAAATCCAGGAGAGAGAACCATGACAATTTGTGTTTAAAGACACCCTCTTGTCATTGTTGGGGGGCATTTAACATTAAGTTATTGCATCCATGTGTCTTCTAAGTGACATCTAGGTGATGTTCCTGGAAATGTAATCATGGGAGAAAGTGGATAAATTAGTTTCAACACCACTACAAGGTCCCTGCCAAGAACTAAGATTGCACCTGCATTATTTGTAGTACCACATTAATTGGTGGTAGAGAAAAGGTTGGATGGATAATATCCCAAGACCAATCGTTGGGGATTAATTATGTATTAGAGTTGACATCATATCCTAAATAAAAAAAGATAAAGAAAATGTGATGTCCCCAAAGCCGAGCCCTATTGTAAATCATGTCTATGAAGTATAGAGCTTGAATTATGAATTGTAATTATGTTTTATAGGCTGGTGAGCCAAGTTTATATAAGCTGGTGGGCTTATGTGTTATTAGGTTGGAGAGCCTAAGTGTTAATGCCGGGAGCATGCTTTTGTATATGTAATCATGTAGAACATTAATAAAAATATAAACACCGCTGCGTGTAGACCGACCACGATGAATTAGTGATGGGGGACTAAGCTTCCACATATTGGGTAAGGGATTGGGGGCTGGAAGGTTGGAAAGAGAGGCTAAGTGTTGAGCCTAGGGGCTTAGGTCCTTGGGAATAATATTTTAATATTATTCCAAAAGCCATGTGAAATATATGTTGTGTCCTAAGTTCCTGGAGAGAAACACATGCTGATGGAGTGCATGCAACTTCATGGGTGACATGTGTCGACCCAGGCACATGCAGTTAAAAAACTACAGAATTCAGTCATGTAGGGGGTCGCTCCTCATTCCATCATCCTTTGCGTCTGATTTCGGATACCCTCACGCAGCTCTGAGAACCAAAAAACCGAGACATCTTCCTGAAGACCAAAACATCATCCATCTGATTCCATTATTGGTATGCATCTTCCCTTGACATACCTATGCACAGTTGAGAGAACTGGTCAGGAGGGGAAAGTTGACTTGTGAGTTCCAGAACCCAGTTTATCCGCCATTGCAGAGTTGAATCCATACCCGATATGTATGTAGGTTGTTTTTTATGTTTTCCTAAGTGGGGTTGTGTTGTGGTTATCCTCACCGTGCGGGAATTGAGTCGGAAGGGGCTGAAGAACTGGGTTTTAAGGCCCTTAGTTGAAGAGGTAGTCTGTCAGGCCTATGAGAAGCTATTTCCAGGTGAAGCAGTCTGCTGGGAAGTGGTATTCTTCCAGAGAGATTCCAACACCAACTACAGAGCTCTAAGACATCCTGATCCGGGCTATTACCGAGACACGCAGAGGGAGGTGAAGCACTGATGGACTATGCTTGTGAAGGTGTATACTCCTGGGTGGAACAAGCATGTGGGTAATGAGATTCCGTGAGTAGTGGGTGTAAGAAGGCATCCTGGGAAGAATCCTTCCGGCTATTCTATGCAGTTTTACTTGTAACCTTATCCTAGACTAGGATTCCCTTCCTTGGGTGGATCTTAGTCTCAGCTCAGGGGTGACCCACTACTAAGCATGATGAGTAGCGTGGTCTAAGGCTGGGAGGTTTGTGGAAGGCCTGCACGTGGTTGGTGGAATTACCATGGTTTCAAAGATAAGTATCATTTTATGCTTAATAGTATGTTTTGCATGCCTGTGATGCTTATATGTATCATGTATTTTGTTGTGCATATGAATTATTGTTAATGACAGGGATTATTTATGTTAGCAGTAATCTTGTGCTTACTCTGAGTTAAATGTGTTTAATATGACTTAAATGCATGTTATTAATTAAGTATGAGAATGATGTTGTTCTGCACAGTAGCGTTTGCTCGGCCAGTGGGATGACGGTCGAGGACGTTACAGTATGGTATCAGAGCCTAGTTTCAACGTTGAGCTTGGATGGCCCGGATAAGTGGTCTTTAGACCGAGGTTTTGAGAAGAAATTATGTCTAGAGGACTAATTTCAGACCTCAGAATGTTTCTGAGTGTCAATGGACTACTTGACCGTGTTACAAATATCAAGAGGTGTAGCGTTATTATAAAACTACAGTCGGTGTGGTATATTGCAAGATACCAGATATACAAAATATGCAGAACAGAAATAAAATGCTAGAGATGGCAGAATAACAGTAAAATATCTAGCATAATCTTCACAATACATAGAAATGATATACCAAATATCAATAGAAATAACACTTTGATTCAGAAAGCAATGTTCACAGGCCTCTTCGAGGGGGCAACATCCAGTCGAGCAACGCTCTGTTACAATAATCTCCAAGCTAGGGTTCTCATACCCTCGACCCTTATTTATACTAAATATGTCTATTAAGAGAAGCATCTAGAGGAAGATCCTTCTA
>JZKD02S2120260.1:133877-144593 GCA_000966675.3 Picea glauca
TGGTGGCCTCCTTGGTCGAATTGCATGGTTAAGTTCTGAAAATCCATGAGAATGGGACCCAAATTCCTTAGCCAGTCTGCACCCAACACAATGTCGCAACCGCCCATGTCAATAGAAAACATATGTGATTTGAGGTGGTAGCCACCGATTTGGAGATGCACATTTTCACAGCGCCCGCCACATTTCATAGAACCACCATTGGCAATCATGATTTGGAAATTGTTGACAGCATGGATGTAGCAATGGGTTTCTTGGGAAATGCAGCGATGAATAAAATTGTGGGTGTTGCCACTATCAACCAAAATGATGACCTTTTGGTGCTTGATGTAACCGATTAGCTTGAGGGTTTGGGGGGCAGAGAAGCTGGTGAGATCATTGAGGGAAATGATCGGTTCCACTTCGGGAGGGTCGGAGGGAGGGCTTATGTCAGTGATTTCTGGTGACTCGGGCTCAAGGGGAGTGTCAACATCTTCTTCCGGAATATCCTCAGAGATGGCCATAAAAATATTTTTTTCCTTACATTTGTGGCCGGGGAAATATTTATCATCACAATTATAACAGAGGCCTTTGAGTTGGCGTTCAGTCATTTCATCCCTGGTCAATTTTTGGATTTTTAATGGGGCGGAGGGAGTAGTGGGGTTTACTGGTTTAGGGTGAGGGATGAAGGAAGGCTTACGGTTTTGAGAGGAAACAATTTGTTGTGCTTCTTTAGATTTTTTGGTGGCCTCCACCCAATTTGTAGGTCGAGCCATGAGGACATGGGCCCGAATCTCCTCCTTGAAGCCACTGATAAAACACTCTCGAAAGAAAGCATCAGTCATGCCCTCTATTCAAAAATCCAGACACTCAAATGCAGCTATGAAGTCTTCGACTGTGCCGGATTGCTTCAATTTTTTCAAACGGTCCAAATGGTTGGTTTCAGTGTCAAAGCGTTCATAAATCTTAGCCACAAATTGGGTCCAAGCAATATACCCTTGATGGGAAGTTTTTCTCCATTACCACCATTGCCAGTGTTCTAGATCTAGATGGAGAACACCATACCAGAGTTTGGCCAAGTCATCTGTAATGTTGTAGAGAGAGAAACAATGTTCCATTTGGGTGACCCAACCAGTGGGGTCCGAGCCATAAAATTTGGTTACATCCACCCGCGGAAGGCATATGTCCCGTTGAAAGTGATGGGGTTGAAAGGAATGGGAAGAAGTTTCACCTTCAGTATTTTTATGTGCATCAGGAAAAGAGTCATCGGTAGGGATCTTGAGTTTGGTGAAAATTGATGCAAAGACAGATTCAAGATGGGTGGTCAGTTCATGTTTGAATTTTTCCATTGCGGACTGCAGGACTACATTCACAGATGCATTGATGGATGCATCATGGGAGGCAATAGTAGCACTGAGTTATTGCACTTCTTGTTGGGTCTCAAGGAAACCAGATTGCAAGGTGTTGAAGTGAGACTCTAGTTCTTGGCTACGGGTATGGGCCATGAGGATGGGTGAACTGAAAGGGGAGCGGGCGGGGTCAGAAATTTTTGTAGAAAAATGATATACTCCACCAAAGTAAATCATGTCTCTAAAGTATAGAGCTTGTATAGGGTTCTCATACCCTCTACCCTTATTTATACTAAATATGTCTATTAAGAGAAGCATATAGAGGAAGATCCTTCTAGAATCGAAAGCTTCTATTAGGTCTTCTTACATCCACCTTATTCTATTTTATTGAAAGGCCTTATTAATATTGACCTTTATTACATATGAATACATTGATCTACCTATGTGCAGGTTAGGACCTTAACATATATGGCCACAGGGAGAGAGATAACTCCACACCAGAAGTGTTGGATCAAGTAGATGAAGGTTCAAAAGTAGGGTACCAATTCTTTGGCCAGAAGTCCTTAAGCAGCAGAGTTGGATGGTCAGAATTCTCTATGGAGAACTCACGAAATTGCTGGGGCCGTAAGATGGCCAGAAGTTGCAAGGTGGTTAGTGGATGGAGAAACTTGCCACCCTAGGATCCAGAATAAACGTGGGTCGTTGATCATGGTTAGTTTGAACCGTTGGATCATTTCATGAATTTAGGGATCATGAACTTGGAGTGCAGGGAGAATTCTTGGTCACTCCAAGTCCCGAATTGCGAAAGAGATTAACAAGGGTAGAATCAGAAAGTGGAGCGCTTCCAGGAAGAAATGTCGAAATCCTGTGAGCCGTCGGATCCAACCAACTAGCGAGGAAGTTAGGTCTGAAGAGATTTGATAGGTGTAAGCATAAGAGAGATATGGACCGTTAGATCCAAATCATCGAGGATCGTTGGATCTCGTACAAGAACTCGTGTATCGGAATTCGGGGATTGAAGTGACAAGATATTTGGAGTCACTGCATCGTGAACTCCCGGTTACCGAAAACCTAAAACCCTGAAATCCCAAAATGATCTACATCGTAGATCATAGGAGAGGAACTTGATTGTTGGATCAAGTAGATGAATAGACCATAATTTCAGAATTTTGGCAAACGAAAGTTCGATATGTGTAGATGCACGAAGTCCTGATGCCCGAAATTCTGAAACAAAAAGTAAAAGTAGTGGGGCCCCCTGACATCACTGGGAGTGAGGTGGACCTTCTTAAGTACACCATGTGTCACTACCTTGGTGGGAGACAACTGTGCTATGGGCCCAAAGGGTAAGGAAATCGAATTTTCGGAAGATGGGAGTTGGAGAGGGAAGCGAGTGTGAGAACCTTCGGGACCAAAACCCTGAAACTCGAAACCCCGAAGCCCCGAAATCCCGAAACCTGAAGTTTCATTTGGAGAGCCTTGTAGCACCTAGCAGTTTAGCATTTGATCACAGCCCGTGGATGCATGGGTTGGGGACTAAGAAAATGGGGCCTATCACCAGAAATTGCAGAGCCAAACAAAGCTCAAAAAATTCGTGGAATTGAAATGTTTTCTTATTTGTGTTGGTTTATGAATGTTGTAGTTTTATTAAGGGTTTAAGGCCTGACAAACTTCGGTTGACTGCAAGTTGTGTGTGCAGAGTTCAACGAGTGTTAGGACAACCCTGAATCGATGTCGAGTATAGAAATGGAAGAGGTGTGGATTGCCTCCAATTCAGAGAACGAAAGAGAAGGAAGGGATGTCAATTTGGGAGTCGAAGGATCGAAATCCTATGGGAACAGAAGAGAATTGGATAAGGAAGGGCATGTGATGAAAATCATTGAAAGATTGCAGAAAGATGCCCAGGCTTGCCGAGCCAATAGCCAAAAGCTCATGAGGGTCAGGGATCGATAGGGTGAATTCAACTTAAAGATGTTGAAGAACCCGGAAAGAATAGAAAGGAAATTGGAAAAGGAGAGTGACACAAGAAAAACAGGGAGTCACAGGACCCCTGAGAGAAAAAGAAGATCGAGGAGTGGTAGCAGACATCGTCATCGCTCCCCAAATCATTCTGATAAGGAATCACATAGTAGTTCAAGCCCATCCCCTACCAGAAAACACCGAAGATCTGGAGTGGATGAATTGAAATGGGAGATGAACAAGATTAAGCCTCCTACGTTTGATGGAGAACATAAGAAGGAGGAAGATGTCAAACCATGGTTGCTTGGCATCAGGAAATATTTCCAACTGTAGAATTATTCCTCTCATGCAGAAGGAAGAATTGTGATGTATCAACTAAAAGGAAAAGCATCCATGTGGTGGGATCAAATTGTGCAGGTGCAACACGTTAGAGAGAAAGATATCACATGGAAGGAATTCAAGAGGTATTTCGAGAGGAAATACTTGACTAAAAGATACTGTGATAGAAAGATGAAGGAGTTCTTCAAACTCAAGCTGGGCAGCATGACCATTGATGAATACGAACGAAGGTTTTTGGAATTACTAAAGTATGTTCCATTCATCAAAGATGAGGCTATCAATATTCAGAGGTATCTAAGTGTACTGCCACCTCCCATTGGTGACAAGATTCAGTATGATGATCCTAAAACTATGGAAGAAACAATAAGAAGAGTGAAATGCTTATATGAGCAGCAAAGAGAAAAGCCTACCTTTTAGAAGGCTTGGGATGACCAGAAGAAGTTTAAGAAAGAACAGAGGCAGAAGGGAAACAAACCTCCCTTTTTCAGAAATAGTCCTCAAGGACATCCATCRTTTAGAGAGYCRAGAATGGCTRAAGTGGGRGAACAAAGGCYRAGACARACRCCCATTCAGTGTTGGGGYTGTAAAGAGAACCACAAGTACARAGATTGTCCCCATAAAAATGGCAAAGAAAGAGTTGTCCATAATGTTCAACAAGATGAAACARTGGAGGACATGGGCAGTAGAATTCCAAGGATCTATGCGGCCCTGGACAACAAGCAAKATGAATTTCAATCACACATGATTGAAGTGGAAGGTATGATTAACAACCAACCATTTATTATTTTAATTGATTTAGGGGGTAGCCATAGTTATGTAGATCCTAGGGTGGTGGAAAGTTTGCATTTATCAAGAGGAAAACATGAAAAGTCTTGGTTAGTGCAGTTGGCTAAAAGAACCGAGAGGAAAGTCACTGAGTGGGTTAAGTCATGTCTGGTGGACATGAAGGGATTGAGCATGAAGGCTGAATTGAATATTCTTCTTTTAGGCTCTTATGATTGTTTAATTGGGATGGACTCATTGGACCAGCACCATGCCCTCCTGGACTGTCATAACAAGGAATTTACATGCCTGGATGAGGAGGGGAATCAGAAAAGAGTCCAAGGAATTCCCAGAGCTATGGTTGTTAGAGAAATCTCAGCAATGCAGTTGAAAAAGTGCTACATGAAACACTGTCAAATGTTTGTAGCCCATGTGGAGGAAGCATCCAGAGATGAATTCTCAAAGATTAGAGACCATGTGGTACTAATCGAGTTTGAAGACGTATTTTAGGAGGTACCCATACTACCTCCGAAGAGAGATATTGATTTCAGTATAAATTTGTTGCCTGGATCAACTCCAGTGTCGAAAGCTCCTTATAGAATGAGTACGCCAAAGCTGAAAGAGTTGCAATTGCAGCTTGAAGAGCTTCTAAAGAAGGGGTACATTTTCCCAAGTGTGTCACCTTGGGGTGCCCTGATCCTGTTCGTGAAGAAGAATGATGGGACATTGAGGTTGTGCATTGATTTTAGACAGTTGAACAAAGTAACTGTCAAGAACAAGTATCCTCTGCTGAGGATCGACGATCTTTTCGATCAATTGAAAGGTGCGAAAATATTTTAGAAGATAGATCTTAGATTAGGATATCATCAGGTAAGAATAAAGGATGAATACATCAACAAGACTGCCTTTAGAACAAGGTATGGTCATTACGAGTTCATAGTGGTACCATTTGGGCTGTCGAACACACCTGTTGTTTTTATATGCTTGATGAATGGTGTATTCAGGGACTATCTAGACAAGTTTGTCATAGTCTTCCTGGATGACATTTTGGTGTATTCCAAGTCAGAGGAAGAGCATGAACAACACCTGAGGATGGTGCTACAAGTGTTGAGAGAACACCAACTGTATGCCAAGTTGAGAAAATGCTCATTTTATCAAAGGTAGATCCATTACTTGGGGCACATTATTTCAGAAGAAGAGATCATCGTAGATCTTGAGAAGGTTGAGGCCATTAGAGAATGGTCAGCGCCAAGGAATGTGGTGAAAGTTAGGTCCTTTATGGGTCTAGCGGGCTATTACAAAAGGTTTATCGCAGGGTTCTCAAAGATATCTCACCCTATCACTTCCTTGCAAAGTTAGATCCTTTATGGGTCTAGTTGAGCAAATGCTCGTTTTATCAAAGGCAGATCCATTACTTGGGGCACATTATTTCAGAAGAAGGGATCGTCATGGATCCTGAGAAGGTTGAGGCCATCAGAGAATGGTCAGCACCAAGGAATGTGGTGGAAGTTAGATCCTTTATGGGTCTAGCAGGTTATTACAAAAGGTTTATCGCAGGGTTCTCAAAGATAGCTCACCCTATCACTTCCTTGCAAAGGAAGAAGGAAAAGTTTCAGTGGACTAAAGAGTGTGAGAAAAGTTTCCAGCGATTGAAGCAGTTGTTAACCAGCACTCCAATCTTGAGGATTGCATATCCAAATGTGGATTTCGTGGTGTGCAAAGATGCGTGTAAAGAAGGGTTGGGAGGAGTTCTCAATCAGAATGGATTTGTAATCTGTTATGAGTCCAGGAAGTTGAAAGAGCACGAAAATAATTATGAATTGTAAATCATGTCTATGAAGTATAGAGCTTGTATTATGAATTGTAATTATGTTTTATAAGCTGGTGAGCCAAGTTTATATAAGTTGTTGGGATTATGTGTTATTAGGCTAGAGAGCCTAAGTGTTAAGGCTAGGAGCCTACTTTTGTATATGTAATCATGCAGAACATTAATAAAAATATAAACACCGCTGCGTGCAGACCGACCATGATGAATGAGTGATGGGGGACTAAGATTCCATAGATTGGGTAAGGGATTGGGGGCTGGAAGGTTGGAAAGAGAGGCTAAGTGCTGAGCCTAGGGGATTAGGTTCTTGGGAATAATATTTTAATATTATTCCAAAATCCATGTGAAATATATGTTGTGTCCTAAGTTCCTGGAGAGCAATGCATGCTGATGGAGTCCATGCAGCTTCATGGGTGACATGTGTCGACCCAGGCACATGTAGTGAAAAAACAGCAGAAGTCAGTCGTGGAGGGGGTCACTCCTTATTCCATCATCCTTTGCGTCTGATTTCAGATACCCTCACGCAGCTCTGAGAACTAGCTTCTTGAAGACCAAAACATCATCCGTCTGATTCCGTTATTGGTCTGTGTCTACCCTTGTCATACCTATGCACCATTGAGAGAACTGGTTAGGAGGGGAAAGTCGACTTGTGAGTTCCAGAACCCAGTCTATCCTCCATTGCAGAGATGAATCCGTACCCGATCTGTCTGTAGGTTGTTGTTTCTATTTTCCTGAGTGGGGTTGTGTTGTGGTTATCCTCACCGTGCAGGAATTGAGTCAGAAGGGGTTGAAGAACCAGGTTTTAAGGACCTTAGTTGAAGAGGAAGTCTATCAGGCCTGTGAGAAGCTATTTCCAGGTGAATCAGTCTGCTGGGAAGTGGTATTCTTCCAGAGAGAGTCCAACACCAACTACGGAGCTCTAAGACTTCCTGATCTGGGTTGTTGTTGAGACTCAGAGAGGGAGGTGAAGCACTGATGGAATGTGCTTGTGAAGGTGTATACTCCCGGGCAGAACAAACATGTGGGTAATGAGAGTCCATGAGTAGTGGGCGTAAGAAGGCATCCTGGGAAGAATCCTTCCGGTTATTCTATGCAGTTTTCCCTATAACCTCAGCCTAGACTAGGATTCCTTGCCTTGGGTGGAGCTTAGTCCCAGCTCTGGGGTGACCCACTACTGAGCATGATGAGTAGCATGGTCTAACGCTGGGAGGTTCATGGAAAGCCTACACATGGTTGGTGGAATTACCACGGTTTCAAAGATAAGTATCAGTTTATGCTTAATATTATGTTTTGCATGTCTATGATACTTATATGTATCATGTATTTTGTTGTGCATATGAATTATTGTTAATGACGGGGATTATTTATGTTAGCAGTAATCTTGTTCTTACTCTGAGTTAAATGTGTTTAATATGACTTAAATGCATGTTATTAATTAAATATGAGAATGATGTTGTTCCACACAGTAGCATTTTCCCAGCCAGTGGGATGATAGTCGGGGACGTTACAACAGAGTTGTGGCATCCACATGAAGATAAGTATATCCAATAACATTGTTCATCTTCCATCTAATATCTATTTTGTAGGTATTTCCTCTTAGCTCATGCCTTTGGGATAAAACCATGAACCTGGGTGTCTATTTTCCTTGTTTTCTAAGAGAATAAAATATATTTTCAGAAGTTTTACAACTTTCAGTAAACAAAATTATTTTTTTGTTTAGAATTTCACTTTACAGTAAAAACAAAGCATGTCATGATTTTTTTGAGCTTTCTATTGATTATTTAAAAAAAAAATATTATGGACATTTGATATGTCATTTTAGTGATTGTTTAATAGTGCGTTCCTTAAAAAATGAAGGCATTGATAATGAGTTATGTTTGTTGACACCAATTTACTCATTATTAAACTTTTGATTATGAAAAACGAAATATGTTGCAACAATCCAAATAGACTCTATTAAAGTATGACTATAGGTTTAAAGACAGCGAGTGGATATTATAATTACTACAACTTTTTGAATTTGACCAATCTGAAAAAGTTGTAGATTTTAAACACATTTAGATTGACAACATTTATCTTCCTTAATTTTTATTTAAAAGTAAAATATAAAAGTACACTTTTGAAGAGGACATTGAAAGGTTCCATAATATAAATTTTCCATAACATTTTATTGTGAATTATTGCAGTTATTGATTTTTCATTTTATTGAATCATTATGTTATCTAAAAATAATATGCAGACATTTTTTATAAAATTAACTAAAAGTACTAAAAAATGATTAAATTGAATACAAATTGTATCAAAAGAAAGTAGATTCAATTATGAAAATGTTGGTACTAGTTATGAAACTAGACTCACAATATTTTAAGGAGTATGCTCCTCCCCAAGTTGGAGTAAGATGAAGTGAACACATACTTTTCTTAAAAGTGCCATAGTTACAAGTTTTCGACTGAAATTTTTGTTAGATTTAAAATCTTTGTTATATTTTTCAAGAGTGACGATAGATTTAACTTTTATCTGAAAAACAATTTGGCCAAAAAATTCAAATAGTTCAACCGAAAACATGCCATTAACAATTTTCGCGACCCGATTCTCACGAAAGTGTTACCCAGATTCATGACTTTACCCTTTGACCTCTTCCTTGGGTAGAAAAACTGGGTTTATCTATATCAACATGCTACAATATGCTCCTCCTATTGTTAGCGCTAGAAGATGCTTTCTGACTGCTGGGAGGGCATGCCTAGCACATCTTATTTATTGCAATGGTTTGTTTGAAAGGCGGATCAAGTTAAATGAGAACGATAGAGTGTTAGACAGAGAAAATTAAGCTCAAATCCAACTAGAAGGGAAATATCTCATAGGTAAAAGGAAATTTAATAGACAATAGACATTTGAAGAGATAGTGTTAGGAGGAAAATCTCTCTATGGCTAGGGGTAAACCACAACAAACAGAAATGACTGCAGAAATCAACTCTATTCTCAAGTATTCTATATAAACAAATATCATAGAAAGATAAGATAAAAGGCCTACCTCATCCAGACGTTCGATGAAGTCCATCATTGAGCACTCGATCCAAAGCAATACACTTGCAACTAGACCTTAACAACCAGGAAATGCAAGCATATGGTGATAATATATGATGTTACCACATTCAATAGCATAATCCATTAACATTCATAGAAAATACGCCCATGGAATAATAATTAAAATATTTTCAAGATATCAATTAGACAAGAAAAGAGTATATCTATTAATATATGATCAGTAGAAGTGAATAATTTATAGAATTATGTGTCAACACAGTTTGGAACCAAGAAACTAAGTTCCTTCCAGCTGGGCCTCCACCACTTCAATCCTCCACCAAAGGCAAGCTCATGTAAGAGAGACAATGGAGTTATCACTCAATAAGGGAAGATCTTAGGGGATGAACAATGTGTTTATACTTAAAGGATAAAGGGATGCAGACTTAATGTGAAGTGAATAATTCCTCCAGAGTAACTTTGCTCTCAAATTTGAATTATTTCTCCTTCTTTTCATAGCTCAGAATTGGCCCATTTATATCCTTCAAGTGGAACTGAAAGGATGATTTATAACATTTCCAGTATATGGAAGGCCAAGGATCATTGATCTCCTGTCATGACATGGAAACCCGACACTATTTTTCAATTTTGGGAACATTTCCCGATGTACATGGGCTATAGTGGTGCAACCTGTGTATACGCATGATGTATAGTAGGCAAGGTGCATATATGTGGAAAATTTGTATTTTTAGCTCTGTTATTTGCAAAAATGGATTAAAATTCTGCATGGGGAAATGGAAAAAGGACTTATGTGCAAGATTGCATGGGGTGAGGAAAATCTTGCTATAACAGATGCCCCCTAATGTGTGAGGTCAAAGGAGTATCTGCGATGACCGGAATACACTATAAAAACCCAGAAGTAGAGTGATGGGGAACCAACTGGAAGAACTAGTTGTTCATTACAATATGTACTAACTTTGCATACATGGCTGCCAATTTGAATTACACTGCAAATCCATGTGAAAATATACCAAACAATTGTATGTGGCCATGAATAGGAAAATACAACTGTGGTTGCATGCCAAAGGCTTTCATAGTCATGAACAAGGCCCACTATAACCAGTCTCAAAATCAATCTGAAGATATCTATATACAATGGAGTACAATCTGATCTCCCATGATCACTGAAGTCACATAGGTATTGGTCAAATGAAAAGGAATCAACAACTCAAGAAAGATACGACCACATACTGATGTCTTCAAGTCTTCTACACAATCCACCAAAGGTGCAAGTCTACATTGTGTGAATAAAGGAGTTGAGGTCAAATACAATGAGACTTTGTTTGATTACCGATCATTGAAGTATAACGTTAACAAATGTGAGACAACCTACTGTTGTAGGAAAATCTGCCTGCGGACAAGTAGATCGACCTCTAGAGCTTGAACTTAACCCTAGACAGAAAAATGCTTATCATGGACACTGAATTT
>JZKD02S2120260.1:211992-224441 GCA_000966675.3 Picea glauca
TATATATATATATATATATATATATATATATATATATATATATATATATATATATATTTACATCACAATACTTAGAAAATAAAATTATGCACTTTCACAACTCCAACAACAGTTCCAACCATAATCTCTTGTTCCCTTTAACTCATCAACCCAAGGAATGCATTATTCATTTATCAGGGATAATTCAATGAATGTGTCATTATTTTATCAACATTAACCCAAGGATTGATTCATTATTTTATTAGGTCCCCAACGCAGTTGGCCAGGTCTTTGAGATGTGGTTCCAGAAGTCTAGTTGGTCAAAATGGAGTCTTGCGTTCTGTTTTCTTCAAAATTTTCAAAACTTTGCGGGTATTATTCCTGCATGTTTTCTTCATGCTCTCATGTAGCATCTCGAGGACCATAGAAAGTCCATTGAACCTTTACCAACCCTATGGCCTTGTTCTTAATAACTTTGACTTTTCAATCCAGGATTCGTACTGGTCCCACCTGAAAATCTCCTTCGTGCTCTGCCTAGATCACATTCCAATCAATTATGCGGTAAGGGTCAGACACATATTTATTTAATAATGACATATGAAATAAATTATTCACTCTCATGAATGCATTCAATATATCGTGTATGCAACTAGCCCTATCTTTTCTAATATTTCAAAAGGTCCACAATATATTGCTGCCAACTTTGGGAAGCTCCCTAATATTAGCAAACTTCTCTTTTCTTTCACTTTTAAGAGCACATGTTCACCCACTTTGAAATCTCTAAACACTCTATTCTTGACTACACAAATGTTCTTCCTATCATGGGCATCCTTTAAATTCTACTTGATCTTTGTCATTTTCTCTTCCATTTTCTTCAACAAGTTTGGCCCAACAACTGCTCTTCCTGCTAGATTATCCCAATTCACTGGAGTGTTACACTTTCTACCATACAATGCTTCAAACAGACTCATTTTTAATAAGGTCGAATACCCATTATTGTAGGTAAATTCCACTAAGTGGATATAATCTTCCCATTTTAATGGATGGTCCATCACATACGTTTTGAGCATGTCCTCAATTATTGTTTTAGTCCTCTCTATTTGCTCATCTGATTTTGGGTGATACGTTGCACTAAGATTTAGATTTGTTCCAAATCCTTTGAACAAACCTTTCCAAAAATTCAAAGTAAACTTTGGATATCTGTCTAAAATGATTTCCTTATGCACCCCACGTAGATTGGCAACTTATTTCATATATATATATGAAATATTTGTTGTCTTGTGTGTTGTCTTGATTGGAATAAAATGTGTTTTTTTAGTTGATTTATCCACCACCACCATGATGTAATCATGCTACTTCACTGTTCTGGGAATCTTTGTAATAAAATCCACTTTGACAACTTCCCACTTCCATTCTATAATTGTAAGGGATGTAATAAACCCGCTAGATGTCTATGTTATGTCTTCACCTTCTGGCATTCTAGACATATGGCTATGTAATTAGCCACTTCTTTCTTCATTCATGGCCAAAGTATTGTATTCTCACAACTGCAATTGTCTTCTGATATCCTGAGTTCCAAACATATGGCACATTATGCATTTCCTTGAAAAATACATTTTTCATCTCATTGGAATTCAACACATATACTTTTCCTTTGTACATGAGAATTCCATCTTCTTTCAGCTCATAATAATTGATTTTTTGTTGTAAATTACCTTGTTGTAATGTTTCTTTTACTTTTAGATATTGTTGATCTAAATTTGTTGCTGCAATAATTTTATCTTTCAGATCAGTCATGTACATGTCGATGCCTGCAACATGCACTTTATGAGCTTTCATGTTGAGTGCATCAGCCACTTGATTTTCCTTTCCCTTTATATGCTTAATTTCAATTCATATTTACTAAGAAATTCCAATCATCTAGTTTGTATGGAATTTAGGGTTGGTTGTCCAAACAAATGCTTCAGACCATAGTAGTCCATCCTTAGCTTACATTTCCTCCCCGTGAGGTAATGTCTCCACAATTTCAATGCATGTACAATTGTTGCTAACTCTAGATCATGGGTAGCATAATTCCTCTCATGTTCTTTTAATTTTTTGGACTCATAGCATACCACATGATTCTTTTGACTAAGGAATCCATTGAGTCCTTCATTGCATGCATTAGTGCACAAAAACAAATCTTCATCCGGATCTACAATCTTCAATATTGGTGCACTAGTTAATATGTTTTTGAACTACTGGAAGCTCTCTTTAACACTTGGAAGTCCATTCAAATTTCACTCCCTTCTTTTGCAAAGAAGTGATTGGGATTGCAATATTTGAAAACCCTTTTATGAATCTTCAGTGATAACCAACAAGACCCATAAATGATCTAACCTCTGTCACATTTTTTGGTGTTGGCCATCCTCTAATGGTATATATCTTCTCAGGATCAACTTCTATCCCTTCTGCTGAAATTATATGCCCTAAGTAGTGAATCTTCTTTTGATAAAAAATGCATTTACTTATCTTAGCATGCAATTTATGCTCTCTTAAAACTTGCAACACCATTCTTAAATGTTTCTCATGTTCCTCTTCTGACTTAGAGTGGATGAGTATATCATCTAGGAACACAATTACAAACTTGTCTAAGTACTCCATGAACACTCCATTCATCAGGAACATAAAGAAATATAGGACATTTGTTATCCCGAATGGCACTATCGTGAATTCATAATTACCATATATTGTCCCAAATGTTGTCTTGTTTATGTATTCTTCATTTATCCTCACTTGATGATAATCTGATCTCAATTCAATCTTCGAAAAGGTTCTTGCACCTTTCAACTGATCAAAAAAATCATCAATCCTTGGAAAAGGGTATTTATTTTTTATGATGACCATATTTAGCTATCTTAAATAAATACACAACCTCAAGGTTCCATCCTTATTCTTCATTAAAAGAATTGGGGCTCCCCATAGTGACACACGTGGGCGTATAGACCCCTTCTTTAAAAGTTCTTCAAGTTGCATCTACAATTCCTTCAATTCTAGTGTTCCTATTCTATAAGGTGTTTTGGACACTGTGGAAACTCTTGGCACCAAATCAATAGAGAAATCAATGTCTTTATGCTTGTCATTCCATGCCATGCCTTATCATTCATGCCCTTCCATGTCTCTATGTTTTCCATGCCTTTCCATGTCTTTCCATGCCATGTCTTCCCATGCCTTTCCTTCCCATGACATGCCTTTCCAACCATGCCTTGTCATGCCATGCCATGCCTTGCCTTGCCTTGACATGCCTTGCTTTCACTTTCCTTTCCTTCACTTTCCTTTCCTTGCCTTCACTTTCCATGCCTTGCCTTGCCTTGCCATGTCTTTCCTTTCCTTTCCATGACATGCCTTGCCTTACCATGCCTTTCTTTCACTTTCCTTGCCTTCACTTTACTTTCCTTTCCTTCACTTTTCATGACATGCCTTCCCATGCCTTACCTTTCCATGCCATGCCATGCCCAGGCCCACGCGACTGCACTACCCACAAATTTCTAACACAGTGTTCTTGAAAATCGGCCTCCTCTTCGGAAATTGCACTATGCCTCATTAAGCAAAACATTGGAATTCTCGTGCAAGTATTTTTATATAAGATATATGAGATAACAAGTTGTAGAATTACATGCTTAATGAATTCTTTTATTCTAATTTTTACATATTAAACTTGTTCATTTAGTACAAGCATTATTTATGTATTAAACTTGTTCATTTAGGTATTAAACTTGTTCATTTAGTCAAGTCATGACATGGCATGGCATGGTAGGTGGATGCAAGGAAAGGCATGGAAAGTGAAGGCAAGGCATCGCAAGTCAAGGCATGGCAAGGAATGACATGGCATGACATGGAAAGGCATGGCATGGCAAGGCAAGGCATGGAAAGACATGGAAAGGCATGGCATGGTATGTAAATGCATAGCATGGAAAGGCATGCAATGGTATGGAAATGCATGGCATGGAAAGGAATTGCATGGTATGGAAAGGCATGGTATGGAAAGGCATGGCATGGAAAAGGAAAGGCATAGAAAGAAAAGGAAAGGAAATGTATGGAATGGCATGGCATGGCATGGCAAGGCATGGGATGGAAAGGCATGGTATGAAAATGAATGGTATGGAAAGACAAGACATGGAAAGTGAAGGCAAGGTAAGGCATGGAAAGGCATGACATGACAAGGCATATGATACCATACCATACCAAGGCAAGGTAAGGCATACCATACCATACCATAACATGGAAAGGCTTTCCAAGGCAAGGCATACCATATGATACCATACCATACCATACCAAGACAAGGCAAGGCATACCATACCATACCATGCAAGGCAATGGCAAGGCAAGGCATATCATACCATAGAATTTCCATTGCCAATTCATACCATTACCATTGCCAATGCATACCATACCATTGTCAATGCATACCATACAAGGCAATGGCAAGGAAATGCATAATATACCATATGATGGAAAGGCAATGGTATACCATAACATGAATGGCATACCATACCATACAAGAAAATTGTATGGTATGCCATACCGTATCATACCATAGCATACCATACCATACCATGGTATGGTATGCTATGAAATGTCAAGGAAATGCATACCATACCATACCATACCATACAATACCAAGGCAATGCATACCATGCCATACCATACCATACAATACCAATGCATACCATACCATTGTCAATGCATACCATACATTGGCAAGGGAATGTATACCATTGTCAATGCATACCATTTCCAATGACTACCATTGCCATTGCCAATGCATACCATTTCCAATGTATACCATACCATTTCCAATGTATACCATACCATACCATTGCCAATTCATACTATACAAGGCAATGGAAAGGCAATGCCTACCATACCTTACCTTACCATACCAAGACAATGCATACCATACCATTGCCAATGCATACCATACAAGGCAATGGAAAGGCAATGCATACCATACCATACCAAGACAATGCATACCATACCATTGCCAATGCATACCATTGTCATTTCCAATGCATACCATACCATACCATACCATATTATTGTCAATGCATACCATACAAAGAAATTGCAAGGCAATGCATACCATACCATACTATTGTCAATGCATACCATACAAGGAAATCACAAGGCAATGCATGCCATACCATACCATACCATGCAAGGAAATGGAAAGACAATGCATACCATACCATACCAAGACAATGAATACCATACCATACTATACTAAGACAATGCATACCATACCATACCATTGCCAATGCATACCATATGATGGCAAGACAACACATACCATTTCCATTACCAATGCATACCATTGTCATTGTCAATGCATACCATACCATACCATTTCCAATGCATACCATACAAGTCAATGGAAAGGCAATGCATGACATACCATACCATACCATTGCCAATGCATACCATACAAGTCAATGGAAAGAAAATGCATACCATACCATACCATACCATACCATACCATGCAAGACAATGCATACCATACCATACCATCCATTGTTAATGCATACCATACAATGGCAAGGCAATGCATACCATTGTCATTGCCAATGCATATCATACCATACCATACCATTTCCAATGCATACCATACAAGGCAATGGTAAGGCAATGTATATCATACCATACCATACCATGCAAGGAAATGGGAAGACAATGCATATCATACCATGCAAGGCAAGGCAAGGGAAGGGAAGGCATAGAATACCATACCATACCATGCAAGGCAAGGAAAGGCAAGGCATACCATACCATACCATACCATGCAAGGAAAGGAAAGGCATGGCAAGGCAAGGCAAGGCATTCCATACCATACCATGCCATACCATGCAAGGCAATGGCAAGGCAAGCCATACCATACCATACCATGTAAGGAAATGGCAAGGAAAGGCATACCATACCATACAAGGCAATGGCAAGACAAGGCATACCATACCATACCATGTAAGTAAATGGCAAGGAAAGGCATACCATACCACACCATACAAGGCAATGGAAAGACAAGGCATACCATACCATACCATACAAGGCAATGGCAAGTGTTACAGGTGAATCCTCCTGCAGACAAGCGGATTCCCTCTTGGTATCTAGACCCCTAAAACCAAGACAGAAAGGGTGCTATCATTGGTCATTGGCATCCTTTTAGATCTAATTAAGCTAATGAATGAAGAGGAAGAAGAAAAGTGTACCTTTTTAAATGGCATTTGTCCTCGCAAAGTCTGAGTTGAGATTCAATCCCAAGCTCTTCGATAGGTCCTGTAGAACAAACAAAGATACAACAAGCTTCTTATTCTACTGAGATTAGCTCAAATACAGATCTATCTACTGAATACAAGTTCATGTGGAACAAACATAAACTTGAAAGAAACAGGCCAAGCATGTATGTATATTAATGAGAACAAATGAAGAGTATTTACAATCCTCTGATGAAGGTGCAACAACTTCTTCTAGGTATCCTTGTCCAACCCCTTTGCTCAAGTAATCTACATTGATTATGCTTCAATGGCATCTCACTTATGGGATCATAAGTTTGGTGTAATTCTCAATCTCCATCTTTGTACTGTATGTTGCCTATGAGATCATAGATTTCATACCTCCAATCTTTTCATGTCCCTTTCACCATGAGAAGGCCTCCTTATATAAGCTTTGATAGGCCCAACTACTTGAGAGATCTTTGGGATAATTTGAGGATTCCTCTCCTTCAGTTGTGGATCTTCCCTAAGATCATGCCTCGAACTCATATTTGAATCCAACCAACTTCATAGATTGAAGGGATTGTTCCTTGATTTATCTCAACAAACCAAAATTCACTCAGGAAGGGTAGTGCTCCCCCAAAAGGGTACAAAGAGCATTTCAACACTCCCCCAAAGAAGGCTAGGGAGCACCGACACTCCCTGACAGTGGGTAGGGGAGTGTTGCCTTCCAAAAATCATTTTTAAGTAGTTTTTTCAGTGTAAAAAGGCTTGTACTCCTTGTCAAGTGATTTCTCCTCTTCAAAACCAGTCTTTGAGGTGTCTTAAGTTTCCTTATGATGGCGTTAGAGGCATGACATAGGCAAGATGGTAGCATGATGTTTGTGACACTTGCGACACTTGTGGTCAATATGCGACACTTGCGGACAAGATGCGACACTTACAACACTTGTAATGACAACACTTGTGACACTATTGAAGTGAGTAATTTTGATGTGTAACAAATTCCCCCCCAAAGTGAGAAGTTAGAAGATGAGAACTGATGACTGAAGTAATTTATAGACTTTTCAAGCAAGGGTACAGACTCAAAGAACCTAATAGAAGCTTCACACAACCATTAAACAAATATTATGACATGTTTCAAACCCAAGGCAGGCATACCTATGCTTGAGTGATAAAGACTTTCAAGGTATGGCCGCCATAAAATACACTGCGGATCCATAATTATATTGACAAAAAAGTATAGCCACTAAAGATACAATGTGGATCTATACTCCTATGACCTTAATTGATCATAGCCATGAAGAATACATAGTGGATCCATGAGACGACAAGACATAGTCACGACCAATACAAAGTGGATCTATGTGATAGTATATGTGTCAACGTTCAAAAGAAACTCTGTCGCAACCTGGGAAAAGTACATATAAGAGTGATGACTCAACCCAGGGTCTTCTTACCGATCTCAATGTAGTATGAATATAACCATGTGAATAGATGTCCTGATGTCGAACATGGAAGAAACCACTTGATTACTGGTCAATGAGGTAAATTGTTAACATGCGCGAGGGAAATCACCATTGATATCAATGATTCCTAAGGTACTCTAGTACATTCCAACAAATGTGAATGGATGAGATGAATTCAAACATCCGTGGAATCATCTGATCAGATATCAATGATGTAAATGCATTGTCGAATGCGAGGAGGGTTGCCATTGAGGCAGAAGTTCCCAAGGTACTAATTGGTTTCTAAGTCTAGCTCATGGATGATGTGTTGAAGTCAACATGAATAGAATCGTCGCAGGAGGGCCTTGATGTATCCCCCATCAATGACACAAAATTGACATAAAGATGTAATTTGGTAGATCAAATGAACATGGACTGACACAAGTATTGAAACAGGATATTTGTGGTGGCTAACGCTCGAGGAAGATACTTCCCTTGAACACTGAGGCACAACAACAGAAGCATGCCATGGACCAAAACATGATGATGCAGTGGATACTATGACTTTCGGCGGGTGACCCAAAGGAGTAAAGAAACTCAAAGGATTGGTTCAGTGTAGAGGTTCAGTAGATTAAAATGTATGCAAAGACAAAGTGTCGTGTTCAGGGGCGACCATAAGAGTTACTGATAATGTTCTCAAAAATTTCTTGGCTTGCTTCCTTCAATTTTTCCCCTATCTAGATAGACGAGTACCTCTTTTTAATTTAACGGGCTCGAGGAGGGTAACACATGCTCGATATAACTCACCTTTGGTAAATTCCTCTTCCTTTATTTAATGAACTGGAAGAAGTAAGGGTTCAGTCCCGTATGGCCCTTCAATGTGTGATTGTTTAACGAGTCCAGAGAAGGTGATTTTTCATGTTTAGAGAGTCTGAAAATGACTTAAAGATGACTCCAGTTTTGTCCTTTTTCGTAATTTTAGTCTCGCGAGGCCAAAAAAGAGATAAATTACCACTCGAAAGATGTCCTTGCATACCTTTTAACAAGTTTTAAAGGAAGAAATATCACTCAGAAATCTTTTCATTTTAGAGAGTCTGAAAAGAGCTTAAAGACGACTCCAAGGGGTTCCTTTTTCATGTATCCATGCGAGCCCGAAAAAGAGATAAAAATGTTCTCGTACATTCTCATGTTTTTACGAGCACGAGAAAGAACAAATACTAAGCTCGGTATTCTTCCCCCATCTTGAAAGCTAGTGGCTTAAATCCAGAATGATCATCAAAGGCTAGAGACATTCCCCCCAAGCTTCAATTCATTCACCAACTTTGAGGTTGTCACCAATTTCTGTACTATATGGAGAAAAAGGATAAGGGTGGATGAAATGAAGGTTCAAATACAAGACCTAATGAAAGACTCGACTCGACATCTATGAGATCTGTCAAAAGACTCGACCTGACAGGAGAGGTGATTGTTTCATATTTTAAATGAGCTTGACACAGGAAAATAACTATGCTCAAGGCCTCTGTTTAATTTTTTAACGAGCTTTCCACAGAGAGGAAAAACTATGCTCGTGGACTCTTCTTGATCAAGGCTTCCAAGAGGATAATGCTCTATAAGGACACCATGTCAAGGGACAAAACTTGGTCATGGCTTCCAAGAGATCTTCACTGGATGGAAGAAGAATGCTCCGGAAGGAACACATGTTGAGGGTCTTGTCAAGGGTAAGGAGATCGGGCTCCAATAGCCCTACCGAAGAGATCACCATGTCAACTACTGGATCTAAGTCATCGAAAATTGAATTCATGGGAGACAACACCACATAATTGACCTGTGGCAGGGATGATACCGACTGCATATAAGAACCATTTAGGGAGTTCATTGGGTTGATGGTCAAGTCAGGGCCAACAAACGAAAGTTGATCAATAGTCACCATTCTTCCATTGTGATGGAAATACATCACATGGAAAAAAGTGGACACAATAGATTTCATGGCATAGACATAATCTCGCCCAAGGAGTAAATTGAAATCCAAGGGGTCTTGGACTACCATAACATCAATAAAKACAATTTTCCCTCCCAAAGTTACAGGAAATTGAGGAAGGATCCCAAAGGGTGATTGGTTCTTTTGTTAAAAGCGAACAGAGTTTGGGTAACTGACACAATCTTAGGACAACCCAAAGCTTTCCAAGCAATAGAGGACAAAATACTAACGGACGAACCTTCATCTATCAACATCTCAGGAACGACCCAACCACAAACCTGTACAAAATACTAAGGTGCAACAACTTCTTCCAGGTCTCCTTGTCCAACCTCTTTTCTCAAGTAATCTACACTAATTATGCTTCAATGGAATCTCACTTATGGGATCATAAGTTTGGTGTAATTCTCAATCTCCATCTTTGTACTGTATGTTGCCTATGAGATCATAGGTTTCATACCTCCAATGTTTTCATGTCCCTTTCACCATGAGAAGGCCTCCTTATATAATCTTTGATAGGCCCAACTACTTGAGAGATATTTGGGATAAGTTGAGGATTCCTCTTTATCAATTGTAGATCTTCCCTAACATCATGCCTCGAACTCATATTCGAATCCAACCAACTTCAGAGATTGAGGGGATTCTTCCCTGATTTATCTCAACAAACCAAAATTCACTCAATAAGGGTAGCACTCGCCCAAAAGAGTGCATAGAGTGTTTCAACTCTCCCCCAAGTAAGTCTAGGGAGCATCGACACTCCCTGACAATGGGTAGGGGAGCGCTGCCTTCCAAAAATCATTTTTAAGTAGTTTTTTCAGTGGAAAAAGTCTTGTACTCCTTATCAAGTGATTTCTCCTCTTCAAAACCAGTATTTGAGGTATCTTAAGTGTCTTTATGATGTCGTTAGAGGCATGACATAGGCAATATGGCATCATGATGTTTTCGACACTTGCGACACTTGTGGTCAAGATGTGACACTTGCGGACAAGATGCGACACTTACAACACTTGTAATGACGACACTTGTGACACTATTGAAGTGAGTAATTTTGATGTGTAACATCAAGGCAATGAATACCATACCATGGAAATGCAATTCATATCATACAATACTATACCATGGCAAGGCATGGCATGGAAAGGCAAGGTATGACAAGTTCTGCATGGCATGGCATGGCATGGTAAGGCAAGCAAATGCATGGAATGGCATGGAATGTTAAGGAAACGCATGGAAATTCATGGTAAGGCAAGGTATGGCATGGAAAGGCAAGGAAATGCATGGGATGGAATGGAAAGTCATGAAAATTCAAGGCATGTCATGGCAAGGCAATGCAGGGGGTTGATGTCTTGAATAATGTAGGCATGGCAGGACATGGATTGGCATAATTTTATGCATGACATGGCATGGCATGGAAATGATGTCTTCAATATTCTAAGGCTTTTATGTGCCATGGAAATGATGTCTTGAATATTATAGGGCTTGATGTCTTGAATATTCTAGGGATTCTATGTTCCATCTTTGGAAGCTACATGACAATGGCATGGCTTGGCATGGCATGGAAATGGAATGGCATGACATGGCTTGGAAAGCATAGAAATGATGTCTTGAAAATTATAGGGCTTGATGTCTTGAATATTCTAGGGTTGTTACGTGTCATCTTGCATTCAACAAACATTTGTTATCTAAACCCTAGTTTAGGCTTGCATTTTCATCCCCCTTTCATTTAATGATTACTTGTATTAAGGGTTGTTATATTTATCTTGTTGTAACTTAGTTAATATCATTTATTGGCTTGGTGAGGCATGGAAATATTATGGCATGACAATGGAAAGTTATATTTATTGTTATATAGGTTAAAATGGGAAACTACATGACAAGGAATGGGAAGCTACATGACAATGGCATGGCATGGCATGGCTTGGAAAGGCATGGCATGGCTTGGAAAGGCATGGCATGGCATGGCATGGCTTGGAAAGGCATGGCATGGCATGGATTGAAAAGGGATGGAAATGGCATGTCATGGCAATGGAATGACATGGAAATGGCATGCCATGACATGTCTTGGCAAGGCATAGAATTGGCATGGAAATGGAAATGGCATGCCATGACTTGGAAATAAATGACAATGGCATGGCATGGAAAGTCATGGCATCAACAGGTTTCTGGGATTGGGTTTGGGAGGTTCCTTTGTCTGCTTTTGTGCTCTAACCCAAAAATTGGGTAGGAATGTGCAATAAACTCTCATAGATGGTGAAGGGAAAAGAATAATGGTTTCAAGTCTCCCTCGAGGAATTTTGGTTGCATAGCATTACTTTCTATGGTGTGTCATGAAATGTAACCTCAAAACCTTTATTTGTAGGTGGAAAATGATACTCTAGGTTCCATGTGAACTCTCTCGTTCTATTGATCGAAATCAATAAGTTTAGTGGACATCATGAAAGACTAAATAAATAATATCAATAATTGATGGGTTTGACAAAATTTACATATACCCAATACACAATCTAAACAAACATGTGCATTAATGAGTCCTTGACTTGTCTTTTTGGCATTTATGAAGGGTTACACATAAATCAAATGATTTATATGTGTCATGCATAAAAAGAGGGGAATAATTTGTGTTCCCTAGAAAATAACATTGAGCTGAAATTGTTAAGTGATTTACAATTACGTAGAAGACAAATGCTAAAATTTATTTCTATAATAAATTATTGTAATATGTCATTTTTTAGGTCACAATATTTTCAAGTGACCACTATTTGAGTGTGGATTGTCATTGGATTTAGATGGAGATAATTCAAG
>JZKD02S2120260.1:224491-249074 GCA_000966675.3 Picea glauca
ATGATGCAGTGGATACTATGACTTTCGGCGGGTGACCCAAAGGAGTAAAGAAACTCAAAGGATTGGTTCAGTGTAGAGGTTCAGTAGATTAAAATGTATGCAAAGACAAAGTGTCGTGTTCAGGGGCGACCATAAGAGTTACTGATAATGTTCTCAAAAATTTCTTGGCTTGCTTCCTTCAATTTTTCCCCTATCTAGATAGACGAGTACCTCTTTTTAATTTAACGGGCTCGAGGAGGGTAACACATGCTCGATATAACTCACCTTTGGTAAATTCCTCTTCCTTTATTTAATGAACTGGAAGAAGTAAGGGTTCAGTCCCGTATGGCCCTTCAATGTGTGATTGTTTAACGAGTCCAGAGAAGGTGATTTTTCATGTTTAGAGAGTCTGAAAATGACTTAAAGATGACTCCAGTTTTGTCCTTTTTCGTAATTTTAGTCTCGCGAGGCCAAAAAAGAGATAAATTACCACTCGAAAGATGTCCTTGCATACCTTTTAACAAGTTTTAAAGGAAGAAATATCACTCAGAAATCTTTTCATTTTAGAGAGTCTGAAAAGAGCTTAAAGACGACTCCAAGGGGTTCCTTTTTCATGTATCCATGCGAGCCCGAAAAAGAGATAAAAATGTTCTCGTACATTCTCATGTTTTTACGAGCACGAGAAAGAACAAATACTAAGCTCGGTATTCTTCCCCCATCTTGAAAGCTAGTGGCTTAAATCCAGAATGATCATCAAAGGCTAGAGACATTCCCCCCAAGCTTCAATTCATTCACCAACTTTGAGGTTGTCACCAATTTCTGTACTATATGGAGAAAAAGGATAAGGGTGGATGAAATGAAGGTTCAAATACAAGACCTAATGAAAGACTCGACTCGACATCTATGAGATCTGTCAAAAGACTCGACCTGACAGGAGAGGTGATTGTTTCATATTTTAAATGAGCTTGACACAGGAAAATAACTATGCTCAAGGCCTCTGTTTAATTTTTTAACGAGCTTTCCACAGAGAGGAAAAACTATGCTCGTGGACTCTTCTTGATCAAGGCTTCCAAGAGGATAATGCTCTATAAGGACACCATGTCAAGGGACAAAACTTGGTCATGGCTTCCAAGAGATCTTCACTGGATGGAAGAAGAATGCTCCGGAAGGAACACATGTTGAGGGTCTTGTCAAGGGTAAGGAGATCGGGCTCCAATAGCCCTACCGAAGAGATCACCATGTCAACTACTGGATCTAAGTCATCGAAAATTGAATTCATGGGAGACAACACCACATAATTGACCTGTGGCAGGGATGATACCGACTGCATATAAGAACCATTTAGGGAGTTCATTGGGTTGATGGTCAAGTCAGGGCCAACAAACGAAAGTTGATCAATAGTCACCATTCTTCCATTGTGAGGGAAATACATCACATGGAAAAAAGTGGACACAATAGATTTCATGGCATAGACATAATCTCGCCCAAGGAGTAAATTGAAATCCAAGGGGTCTTGGACTACCATAACATCAATAAATACAATTTTCCCTCCCAAAGTTACAGGAAATTGAGGAAGGATCCCAAAGGGTGATTGGTTCTTTTGTTAAAAGCGAACAGAGTTTGGGTAACTGACACAATCTTAGGACAACCCAAAGCTTTCCAAGCAATAGAGGACAAAATACTAACGGACGAACCTTCATCTATCAACATCTCAGGAACGACCCAACCACAAACCTGTACAAAATACTAAGGTGCAACAACTTCTTCCAGGTCTCCTTGTCCAACCTCTTTTCTCAAGTAATCTACACTAATTATGCTTCAATGGAATCTCACTTATGGGATCATAAGTTTGGTGTAATTCTCAATCTCCATCTTTGTACTGTATGTTGCCTATGAGATCATAGGTTTCATACCTCCAATGTTTTCATGTCCCTTTCACCATGAGAAGGCCTCCTTATATAATCTTTGATAGGCCCAACTACTTGAGAGATATTTGGGATAAGTTGAGGATTCCTCTTTATCAATTGTAGATCTTCCCTAACATCATGCCTCGAACTCATATTCGAATCCAACCAACTTCAGAGATTGAGGGGATTCTTCCCTGATTTATCTCAACAAACCAAAATTCACTCAATAAGGGTAGCACTCGCCCAAAAGAGTGCATAGAGTGTTTCAACTCTCCCCCAAGTAAGTCTAGGGAGCATCGACACTCCCTGACAATGGGTAGGGGAGCGCTGCCTTCCAAAAATCATTTTTAAGTAGTTTTTTCAGTGGAAAAAGTCTTGTACTCCTTATCAAGTGATTTCTCCTCTTCAAAACCAGTATTTGAGGTATCTTAAGTGTCTTTATGATGTCGTTAGAGGCATGACATAGGCAATATGGCATCATGATGTTTTCGACACTTGCGACACTTGTGGTCAAGATGTGACACTTGCGGACAAGATGCGACACTTACAACACTTGTAATGACGACACTTGTGACACTATTGAAGTGAGTAATTTTGATGTGTAACATCAAGGCAATGAATACCATACCATGGAAATGCAATTCATATCATACAATACTATACCATGGCAAGGCATGGCATGGAAAGGCAAGGTATGACAAGTTCTGCATGGCATGGCATGGCATGGTAAGGCAAGCAAATGCATGGAATGGCATGGAATGTTAAGGAAACGCATGGAAATTCATGGTAAGGCAAGGTATGGCATGGAAAGGCAAGGAAATGCATGGGATGGAATGGAAAGTCATGAAAATTCAAGGCATGTCATGGCAAGGCAATGCAGGGGGTTGATGTCTTGAATAATGTAGGCATGGCAGGACATGGATTGGCATAATTTTATGCATGACATGGCATGGCATGGAAATGATGTCTTCAATATTCTAAGGCTTTTATGTGCCATGGAAATGATGTCTTGAATATTATAGGGCTTGATGTCTTGAATATTCTAGGGATTCTATGTTCCATCTTTGGAAGCTACATGACAATGGCATGGCTTGGCATGGCATGGAAATGGAATGGCATGACATGGCTTGGAAAGCATAGAAATGATGTCTTGAAAATTATAGGGCTTGATGTCTTGAATATTCTAGGGTTGTTACGTGTCATCTTGCATTCAACAAACATTTGTTATCTAAACCCTAGTTTAGGCTTGCATTTTCATCCCCCTTTCATTTAATGATTACTTGTATTAAGGGTTGTTATATTTATCTTGTTGTAACTTAGTTAATATCATTTATTGGCTTGGTGAGGCATGGAAATATTATGGCATGACAATGGAAAGTTATATTTATTGTTATATAGGTTAAAATGGGAAACTACATGACAAGGAATGGGAAGCTACATGACAATGGCATGGCATGGCATGGCTTGGAAAGGCATGGCATGGCTTGGAAAGGCATGGCATGGCATGGCATGGCTTGGAAAGGCATGGCATGGCATGGATTGAAAAGGGATGGAAATGGCATGTCATGGCAATGGAATGACATGGAAATGGCATGCCATGACATGTCTTGGCAAGGCATAGAATTGGCATGGAAATGGAAATGGCATGCCATGACTTGGAAATAAATGACAATGGCATGGCATGGAAAGTCATGGCATCAACAGGTTTCTGGGATTGGGTTTGGGAGGTTCCTTTGTCTGCTTTTGTGCTCTAACCCAAAAATTGGGTAGGAATGTGCAATAAACTCTCATAGATGGTGAAGGGAAAAGAATAATGGTTTCAAGTCTCCCTCGAGGAATTTTGGTTGCATAGCATTACTTTCTATGGTGTGTCATGAAATGTAACCTCAAAACCTTTATTTGTAGGTGGAAAATGATACTCTAGGTTCCATGTGAACTCTCTCGTTCTATTGATCGAAATCAATAAGTTTAGTGGACATCATGAAAGACTAAATAAATAATATCAATAATTGATGGGTTTGACAAAATTTACATATACCCAATACACAATCTAAACAAACATGTGCATTAATGAGTCCTTGACTTGTCTTTTTGGCATTTATGAAGGGTTACACATAAATCAAATGATTTATATGTGTCATGCATAAAAAGAGGGGAATAATTTGTGTTCCCTAGAAAATAACATTGAGCTGAAATTGTTAAGTGATTTACAATTACGTAGAAGACAAATGCTAAAATTTATTTCTATAATAAATTATTGTAATATGTCATTTTTTAGGTCACAATATTTTCAAGTGACCACTATTTGAGTGTGGATTGTCATTGGATTTAGATGGAGATAATTCAAGAGGTAGTCCATATTGTTGGTTGTGAGTTAGAATATGGATATCCACAAAATTCATGCAAATAATTCAGAAATAATGATCTATTGATGATGTAGAGATACATGAATGATTAACAAGCAATGCTACTTGAAAACCATTAATTGCTTATGGATTTAGCACTCGGAAATATTTTCCACCATAAGCTATTCCTTAATGCAAAATGAAAGTATTTTTAATCACTTTAGAAACAGATCAAGGGATTAATACAAATAAAATTCATACACTTTGGAATTCATATATTCATCAACATCAAATGTAGAAACAATGAGTGTTGGATGCAGGCCTACTTAGGAGAAAAGGCTATTTTTGGGAGGAGAAGCATAAAAGGAGAAGAGGACAACTGGAAGGAAGAGCAGGACATGTGAGGAAATTAGGTGAGGTGTGCATGCAAGGAAGACCTAATGATGCTAGGGTTAGGGTTTTTGTAATGTATTGTAATGGTTGATGAGCCAAGAATATAAATAGGTAGTACATAGAGTGCCAGCGGGAAACTAGGAGAGAAAGGAGAGGACAAAGATAGAAGAGAATTGTAAGAACTACACTACTCAGTAATTTGGTGAGCCAGGGAGGCAGTTAACTATCCGATCCCGAGGGTTAGATTGCAGGCTGAGGAGCCTGGTTTGATCTAGTCAGCCTCAGAGGGATCGAGGAGCCTGTAGAAGAGGGAAAGACCTAAGATTGTAAACACACGCAACGTGACATATTACTAAACCATAATAAAGAGCTTGAGAGCTAGATCTTTGTGGACATAACCCAAGAGGGGGTGAACCATGGTAACAATTGTGTCATGTGAATGAATGTATGTGTCTTTATTGTTGTTAAATGGTGAATGTTAGATGAATGAATTAACTAGTTATATCTTCTATTTCACATGCATGAATAGGATGACTATTATAATCAAATGTTAGATTGAATAGGTAAGATTACAAGATGCAACCATAGATCTCCACTCATTCCCAAGTTGCAAACAATTGAGTATTGCAGCCACCCATAGAGCTATCTCGGGTGAGACTGCGCAGTACACTCTGTGTGTTGTGTTGCCTTCTGGTCTACCAGAGGGTTCGATAGTTTTAAAGGGAATTTGTTGGGAGATTATTAAATCTGAACCAGGTTCAATCTATGATGGTAAGGTAGGATCAAGATAACCCATAAAGAATCCTAAGTTGAAAATACAAAGGATAATAAAAGGGTTAAAACCCAAAAAATGGTTTCATTACCGCTTGGTCGGTTGGAAGAGAGTGGGATTGAGTACGTGAGATTTGTGGAAGACGGGTCAAAGGAATGTCAGACCAGTTAACAAGACGATGAGAGAATGAGAATCTAAAAGGGGATGTTGAGACCATGGAATCTAACAAAGGTAGATATAGAGAGTTGGTTGAAGACAAAGGAGCTATATTTCATGTAGAAAGATAACATAAACCTGAAGTTGACACCACACAAATATCTAGACAAGTACGTATTCAGTGACTTGCATGAAGTAGTTTTCTGTGATTTCCTGCATGTATTGCAAGAGTGGATAAAAAGGTTGAAATCCAACCACCCTACAAATTGGATCAGACAACTAGAGTGTAACACTAAAGAGATCGCGCATTTACAGTGAGTTGATAATAAGTTTACGTGTGCACTAGATTTCTGGTTAGACAACATTGTTTCCAGATTTATCATAGAATTTTCAGTAGATACAGTGAAGTCTTACAGCGCAACTGAACAAGAGTTCTTGGAGGGACCTTGAGGTAGGTACATCAAATTGTTATATACTTCTATTAAGATATTACTATATGATAAAGGTGTAATGACAATGGAGTCAGACAGCTAAACTTCCCTACGTGCATGGGGGAAGCACAAAAAGGAAAAGGAGAAATGGAAGGAGAAGTGGATAAAGGAAAGAAGGAGGAGGCCTTGGAACCAATTAGGATGGAGGAAGACCAGATCAAGAAGATCATGGCAACAACTAGAAAAATGTGCAATGGAGTACCCTACCAATATAAGGTGAACACCAAGAAGATAGTCGTAGTCGCGAGGGAAGGCTTGGCCAGTGATGAAGAATAGGTACAGGATCTTAGGGATGTGGAGCAGGTTGAGGAAATCCTGTGCGCAACATATGAGAGGAAGACGAGAAGTCCAAGAGTGGGAATATAAGGAAACATTCCTATCCATATCAGTGTCAGTGTGGAACCCATAAACCCATGTGTGACTAATACACCAAGAAGAACACCACCATTTAGAGAACCAAATTTCGGGAGAAGGAAGACAGAAATAAGTACATATACACAAGGAAAAACAACTAGGGGAGCCAGTTTAGGAAGAATTATTCAAGTATCTACACTGCGCGGAGGTAGTAGTTCAACATTTAGGATGGCAGGACATGATCCCACCATTAGGTTACCAGAATTCAAAGGAGAGGCGTCGGAGGACCTAGAGAAGCACATGTTTATTTGTGAAAAGATTTGGGAAGAAAAACATATCACAGACGACGACACTAAACTTGCACAGTTAGTTATCATGCTAAGATATCTCACACTGGATTGGTATGTGATTTTAGCTGCAAACAGTCCACCGGGAACAACTAGAATGATTGGAGATATCAAGAAGTTGTTGATAAATGAATTACAAAATCCTAGTTCAGAGGATCAATACATGAACGAGATGATAGAGATTAGACAGAAACTAGGAGAATCTGTATGGGATATTGACCATAGATTGAAACGATTGAAGGGAAAGCTAAAGTATGTCATGGTAGATATACAACATAGGCATATGCTCATCAATTCATTGCTACCACACTTGAAATACCCTTTGCAACAATAGAATTTTTAGACACAGGCAAAGGCTCTACAAGCATCCCTACAACTGGAAGAGAACCAATATCAGAAGACAGATCCAACCATAGAGGAGTTGAAGGAGGATCTGAAGAACTTAACATTCCAGCTAAACTAGAACAAAGGTAAGGACAAAAGAGAAGTCATTTGTTGTACCAAATGTAGGACAAAAGGACACCATAAGAATGAATGCCCAACATTTGTGCAGTACATGGCAGCAGGAATGCAAAACCTATTGCCAACATAAGGAATATGGTGTGAGATCTATAAGAAATAGGGGCATAACCCATATCAGTTCCCAATGATGCAGAATTACCAGATAGTACCTAAGAGATCATATTGAAACTTTTGCAAGTCAGTAGGACATGATGACAAAGATTACAGAACCATGGACCTCATGAGGGAAAGAACATCAGTTGCGTACAAGGTGTAGGAAGAAATGATGACTGGTCAAGTTGCACCACAGTTTAACCAAGTACCAGCCCCGTATAACATTGCACAACAAAATTATAAGACTGTGCAACAACAATATCACATTCTGCAACCGCAATACAATACTGCGTAGCCAGACCATAATGCCATGCAGTATAACTAGGTGCCTCAGTATAATGCACAACGAGGGGATCGAGCTGGCTACAGAGGTGGAGGAAGAGAAAGAGGAGGCTTGGGAAGAGGCAGAGGACTAGTGGTATGCCACAACTTTCAATAGCCAGGACATTATACAATAGAATGTCCACTTCCACCCACGACGTGTATGTATTGTCGCACATCATATCATGACACAAAAGAATGTCCGACACTATTAGGGAAGATCCAGGAGAATAGAAATAAGAACAACCAGAATGTTCAGTGTATTTCGGCAGAAGTGAGGGATGAAGGAAGAAACATCAACATAGTTATGTGGAGAGGAGCTAAAACAGGAAACGACGCAGTAAGACAAGAGCCATCACAACACCAATTGGTGAAGAAGAATTCTGAACCAAAGAAGCAGTTTGATGCACGGAACGAAAAGGAGATATTCAAGCATGCCAAACAATAATTCATGAAGCTAGACATTGGATCAACATCAACTGCGCAGAATAATAAGGAAGTACCAAAGTACGAGATACCTCCATCGTTGGATCACACCACCGAAGCACAACCCCCGGGACAAGTAAGTATGATTAAGGGTTTTTTGCAATCCTGTGTTAATTTACTAAATGATCCATCCCATGTTAAATTACTAAATGATCCATCCTATGTTAAAGTATTACAAAATATAGTAGAAAGATGTATCATAGAGGCAGAAGGAAAGCTAGAATGGAAAACAATTAATCATTTGCATACGAGAAGGAGAACAAACAGAGAATTCAGATTGAACGCCAATATTAGAGATTTCAACATGGGAGATATTATATTGGATTTAGGATCCGAGGTAAATGTGATACCCAAGAATACATGGAAATTTATGGGAGAACCCACATTAGGATATTCACATGTTTAGTTGAAACTAGCAAATCAACACAAAGTTCTACCAATTGGAAGACTAAAAGGAGTGACAATAGATATGGATGGAGTGCTTACTAAAGATGACTTCGAAGTAATAGAGATAGTGGATGGCACAACACCTTATCCAACATTGCTTGGATTGGATTGGGTGTTTGACAATCAGGCCATAATCAACTTAAAGACGAGGAAGATGACATTTGATTGAGGAGAATATAGAGTCATTATGCCATTGGACCCATCTAAAGGGGAAAGGTTTATAGAACCTACTTGCTTGGACCTGGAGGATATTAACCAATTGTACGGAAAAACCACGCGAGAAGAAGATTAAGTGAACCAAACTACATATGGGGTAATCAGTTGGAGAAGCATCACCTCATGTGTTTCAGACTCTGATACGGGCTTAGAAAATTGGCAGTAGAGGTTACACGAAGTATACACAAGAAGATGCATAAGGATAGACCGTGCAATAAGATGGGTAGGTATGGAGATAGTAAGATGGGTAGGTATGGAGATAAGGGAACCTCCCAGCTTCCATGGGGTGTGTTAGCAATATAATTTTTTTAGTTATAGTCAGTCCTAGATGAGTCATAGTTCATGAGTCGAAGCATGCGGAGTCAGGTACTGAATAACAAATGGGTTGATGTCAGCAAGTGGCGGGTTTGGCCCTTGGAGTCAGGAAAGGGCGTCATAATTAGCCATGTGTGACTTGTAAAGGTCCTTTTCCCAAAGATGGAGTCCTATCAGAAAGAGGAAATTTATGTGCCAGAGGTCGAGGCAAGTTGTTAGAATAAAGGTCACGTCAACAGATATAACGACCATCATCACATAATTATGAAGTCAGAAAGGTTAAGAAATCATGACACTCATATGACGTATACTTTGCATCTCTTATCATATGTACTTTGCACACTTCAAAGTGTACCTGTCGCATGAGTGTGTTGCACAAATATTCAAAATGATTCAAAACTTCTCGTCACCATGGATTTATCGTCCTCTTCCATGATTCCATCCCTCGCCTATTCAATTATAAATACCAGTCACCCTGCGTGTTTCTCCTGTACCATCTGAGTTTGTGCGTTGTCTATTAATTTTTCTACAAGTCCTGGGTTCTTTCGTTATGGAAAAGTTGATTTCCATCGGTTATGTTATGAGTCTGTTCATTCAGTATTGTCACGTCTCCATTTTTAGTCATGGTTTGAAGCTTGTTGAAGTTTTTCACGAGCTAGTGTGTCGGGTGATAGTTCCCATCACAATCAACCTTTCTTCCTCAGAGTCCTTTTCTATCGCGTTGAATTGCTTTACACATCCAAATTCCCTGGCTCACCACTAGTATCCCAGTGCCTTGCCACCGCGCCAAAATTTTCTATCGTGCTTCCCTACTGCGAAGAGTCTACTTTTTTTTTTATCGCAGCGTCGACCTCCTTCTGCGCCAAAAGTTTTCATAGTGACTAGCGGCCGTGCAGTGAACTCCTAGAGTTGTTTTTGCTTGTCGTGCAAAGTTTTCATCACTACCACCCCAACAACTCTCTACAAAGTATATCATTCTCCATTTACCATGAAAACAGGGTGCTATCATTCATTATCATGTGTCTGAAACAACTACACATTTGCATCATGACAACATCCCAAGACATAAGGAAGAAAGCGTGAAGTGGCAGAGCTATGAGGCCCGAACCTCGGGACTTGGCATTAATCAACGAATATCTGAATGTCAGGGCATATTTTGAACAGGTCAGATGTATGCGCTATTGTGAGAAGATCAAAGGATACAACGCGAAACTGGCTTAACAATTCACTCTCGGGTTTAATGTATGCGACCATTGCGGGAATCATATTCTAGGTGATGGAGGAAACTCTTTCAGCTGCGACGAAGATCCCTCCGCATGGTGAAAGGTGATCTAAGGGCATGCCTCTAGACGTATTATTCTATGAATACTTTATCAAGCCAAACTTCCTAAACAGAAAAATCAAAGAGGCGCATTCTGAGTCAGTATCTCCGAGAGCCCTTCCAAAATCTCTTAAAGGTGATTAGAAGGTATTTCACCTATGAAAGAAGGTCTGACAGAATATACCCACATCACATCAGGTTGCTGATGCATTTCGTAGGGAAAATGCCTTTGAACTTACCTTTATTCTTGAATCAAATTCTGGAAAGTATGGTAGACAACGTCGAGGCCGAAGCTGACCAACTGAAGAAGAACTTATTCTATATATTATTGATTAAGTTTTTGGTAGTCGAGGAATTAAGACGGCTGGAGAAATACTAGGATTCATTTCTAATTTCAGCTGACATCCCTAGGGACCCTAAAGGAGACTTCCCTCTACCCACGGGGGGAACAACATTTTGCAGTGTGGGGGAAAGTATGGAAGAGGTCGCAGGAAAAGGAAAAAAAATAGAAGACTCATCATCCCAACAACCAGTACCCTAGAAAAGAGGCAAACCGAGGTTGATCAAGAAGCCCAAGGAGACCCAATCTCTCAGCGAACCGCACATCTAATCTGTTGCTGAAAATTTACTCATGCGCGTTGTTCGGCTAGAAACTGTTGAAGGTTTAAGCAGGGGAATTAGTGAAAGATGGAGAAGGTGGGGCACTAAAAACATGGAGGTTCGGGATCCATCACAGCAGTTGAAGTAAGAACAACTCGCTATTGTCAAATTGAATTAGGAGAATAGAGAATTGAGAAAACAATTAGCAGAAAGGGTTTTCTAAATGACAACGTTGCAGAGCCGAGAAGGGAATGTAAATTGGCTCAAAAGACAACACAGAGAAGCGCAAGATGTAATCATTCAGTTGTGCAAGGAAAGAGGATATCAGAGGAAAGAATCACAGAGCACTTCAAGGAATGCAGAACGACCATAGATAATGTTTGTGCGGATCTTGCTAGCACTCAAACAAAGTTGAAAGGGAGTGCAGTCTTGTGGAGACAAGTGAAGAATCTAAAAAGACGAAACTAGTCTCTTAGGAAAACACTCAGAGTGTTAAGATTGCAGGTGAGGCCAGAGGCATGATTGAAATGACCCCATTTTTTTCTATTGGGAACATGGCATGAAATGTTTCTCCCCTTGTGTCCTATTTCCTGTCGATAAACAAGATGTCTAACGGGCACCCGTGTGGTGGATATTCCTCACGCAGATGTTGTAAACCCACCTATCGAGAAGGACAAGTGTAGGAGAAATGCATGAAAATTTTGAAGGAGATGTGTGGTCCCCTGACCATTGTCACCAGCTAGAAATCACGAGCGACAACCAACAACCATCTTCCATACCAACTCATCACATGCATACTACAGTTAGTGATCATGTGACAACAACCAGAGCCCGTTACACTGGGTGGCAAAGTTTATGACAGTGCACTCGATCATTCGGGTAACTGCTTAAGGAGAAACATCGATGCATCACTCCTAATGATTGAACCTTATTGATGACTGAACGATCATGACAAAGACGTTGGTTATGACATGATTGGGTGGAGTCAAGCTTCCATTTTTAGTAAACTCTATTCGAGAGGTCATCTGGCAGGGAATAACCAAAACCGAAATTCCAGGAGACGTAGTTTGAGGTGTGGTAGCCCAAGGGGCATAGTTTTCTCTATATATTGTATATTTTCAATGTAATCCAGGTTGGTTGGAAAAGTAGTGTAGACAACAGACTGTTGAATGTAATCGTTTAACCTGATTGAAATATAATGCAGAAGTCCTGAGGCTTTAACGAAAATATTCTAATGGTGGTGGTTTAATGTATCTTGATCCCATCTGTGTATGTACTTCATGTTTTATGTATATTCATGCCTTTCCTTTGTTTAAATTGGAAATCTTAATAAGTCCATAATTCATCGTGCAGTGCTTTACACTTCGCCATTTAAATTTTTTGTTTTCTTCTAAGTAATTTAGAATTCATCTTCAATGGTGCTCTGAGTTGCTTTATGTACTCTTTCTTTCTCCACACACAATGACATTTGAAATGAAAGACCATCGTCTTCTTAGCCTTTATCCTCTCAAAGTTTCATTTACCAAGTCATTTATTTCTCTCGCTTTCAAGAGGTTGACTCCATGGCCCAAGGTTTTGTTATTCCTTTCCAATGAAAGTAGAAACATTTCACAAACACAATAAATCTAATTGACAATTCAAAGTCATTATCTGTTAGAGACTAAGTCTCAAAGAGAGCCCTCTATAGGTTGGAAAGGCTAGTTTATAGTCTTAAATTTGGTCTGTAGGTTACCTTTGTCATTTGTTTTCTCAGCCAAACAAATTTACAGAGAGCTAACAGGGTGAATGACTTAGAAACATTCTTAACACGATATGAAGATGAAATGTTAGAAATTCAGAGGATCTTAGCCCTGGATATAGAAAGCAAGGAAACACCTGCAAGATGGTGTGGTGCACACAAAGAAACAGTTAAGGACTGATACCAATGTAAGCGGTTACTGCGTATTAGGTTTGGCACAAAATAGGGAAGAAACCTACTGCAAAAATATGATGGACATGAAGCACCAACAGAAAACTTGGAGAAGTGTGGAACGCTATGGAGAATGACACCACCGAAGGAATGGCCTCATCATTTTTTTCATACATTAGAATGGATTCCAACAAACTAGTATACAGATCAAGAATTACACAAATAAACTACAAACCAGACAATATTACAGCAGCATGTTATAGTCACTTTCTCATTTGAGCATGAGAACCCCAACATAGAATCAACACTTAAACAAATTAGAGGGGTGATATTCATTAAAGAATTGGAAGTTGAACTCATAACGGAAGAACAACAACAAAACAGATAGAAAGTAAAAGAACTACTATCATGTTACCATGTGCAAGAAGAAGCACCGGATGAAGACAATCCACAAAAAAATCAGATTGAGGAAGTTGAAGGCGAAAGAGAAGTGGAAGGTCCACCTCTAGAATCAGAAGTATCTGTTGTACCGATCAAGGTGAAGAATTTCAACATTGGGACACTTGAGAATCCCAGAATGGCCATCATTGGAGACTACTGGGATGAGCAAACAATGGAAAGAATAACAGAGTTAATGTGTGAGTACAACGACCTATTCCAAACAATGTTCATAGAAATGAAAGGCATAGAAGGAGGGCTAGGTGAAATTAAGATACCTCTTAGAGCTGAGGCAAGACCAATCAGACATTGACCATACAAACTAAACCCTATATATAAGAAAAAATTCAAAGCCAAAATCGATAGGATGTTGGAGGCTGGAATCATAGAACCTATAGAGGAATCTGAATGGGTAAGCCTGATGGTAGTTTAGGAGAAGAAACAAGGGGGGATAAGGATATGTGTCGACATGAGGAATATGAATGATGCGTCCCTACATGACCCGTTCCCTACTCCTTTCACAAACGAGGTGTTGGAGAACGTAGGAGGACAAGAAGCTTATTCATTCACCGATGAATTCTCAGGATACCATCGGATCAAGATAGCCCCGAAAGATAGATACAAGACCAATTTTTCCATAGAATGGGGATCCTACCAGTACACAGTCATGCCATTTGGACTGAAGAATGCACCAACAATATTTTCTAGAGTAGTCATAGTTGCATTCAAATAATTCATCCACCAGTTTTTAGAGGTATATCTGGATGATTGGACAGTCTATAGTCTATTGAAAGACCATGTAGGGTTGTTGAGGCTGATTTTATAAAGATGTAGGTAGTGCCGGATATCATTAAACATAAAGAAGTGAATCTTTGGAACACCCTTTGGGATACTATTGGTTCATATAGTATGCAAGCAAGGCTTGCTAGTAGATCCTGCCAAGATAGTTGTAATTGTTAATCTACCACCACCGAAATCAGTCTGTCAGTTAAGAGAAACATTGGGACACACAAGATACTATAGGAAATTTATAAAGGGATATGTGCATATCACTGCACCAATAGAGAAATTTCTAAGAAAAGACAACAAGTTTTAGTGGAATGAGAACTGTCAGCATGGATTGGACACCCTGAAAGAGAAGATGGTAATCGTGCCAATACTAGTATTCTTAGATTGAGAAAATTCATTCCATGTGCATGTAGATTCATTGGCCATAACACTTGGATTTATTCTGGCGTAGCCAGGGTCAGGAGAATTGGACCATGCTATAGCATTTGCTAGCACAAAACTGTCAGAATTAGAGCAGAATTACAATACCACATAAAGACAAGGTTTAGCTATGGTCTATCCGCCTCAGAAGTTTAGACATTATTTATTGGGAAAAATTTTCAAGATGTTCACAAACCATTCAATTCTCAAATACATCATCAACAAGCTAGTGTTGGGGGGGAGAATTTGTAGATGGTTATTAATGTTCTAGGAATTTGACTTTGAAGTGATAGTCAAAACAGGGAAGTTGAATGCAGGACCTGATCACCTATCGAGGATCACTAATGGAGAGGAACCTATGAATATAGAGGAAAACTTTCCTGACGCACAGTTATTTTCAGTACAAGTAGCCGATGAATACTTCACAGACATCATCCAATACTTGAGTACATGGACTGTGCGACAATATTTCAACACTGCGCAGAAGAAAAATATGGTAGTCAGGGCTGCAGACTATCAGTTGATTGTTGAATACTTATACAAAATGGGTGCAGATAGAGTCTTGAGAAGATGTGTGCTAGAACATGAAATACCTAGGATTTTAGCAGAAGCCCATGAGGGAATAGTAGGAGGACATTATGCAGGAAAAAATACTGCACAGAAGGTATTGCACGCAGGACTATGGTGGTCGAATGTTCACTTAGACTTAAAGGACTACTGCAAGAGATGTGATGTATGTCAGAGGGTTGATAAACAAAATAGACGGGACAGGATTCCCCTGATACCACAAGTAACCTTGCAGGTATTCGAAAAATGGGCAATATATTTTTTGGGACCAAGTAAACCACCAGAAAAAAGGTCAGGAGCCAGGTACATTATTACTGCAACAAAGTACTTAACAACATGAGCAGAAGAAGCACCAGTAAAATATTGCAACACAGAGGCAGAAACACACTTCTAGTTTGAGCAAGTGATCACTAGATTTGGATGCCCAAGGATTTTGATGAGTGACCAAGGCACTCATTCCATTAACAACACTATTAAGGCTATGACTAAGGAGTTTGAAGTTTATCATCAAAAGAGTACACCATATCATCCTCAAGCAAATGGAACAATGGAAGCCTTTAACAATATCCTCAAGAATGCACTGAGAAAAATATGCAATGTTAATAGGAATGATTGGGACTTGAAGATACCAGCAGTACTGTGAGCATACAGGACCACGTGAAAAAAATTGATGGGGATGACACCATTCAGATTGGTGTATGGACAAGAAGCAGTGGTTCCATTAGAGGTTTTGGTACCTATTCTGCGAGTAGCATCAATTACCAACATGACAGAGCGAGGCGCAATACAAGAAAGGATAAGTCATCTGATGACCATCGAAGAAGATAGGATTCTAGTAGGGTTTCGCCAAGAAGTACATAAAGCAAGGGAAAAAGCTTGGCATGATAGTCACATCAAGAAGAAAAATTTCAAGGAGGGATACTTAGTCTCGGTATATGACAATAAATCTCTTCAACACCTAGGAAAACTCATAATGAATTGGTTAGGACCATATGAGGTAAATACTGTCATAGATGGGGGAGATGTACAATTGAAGGATTTAGGAGGAACAAAACTTAGAGGGATGATCAATGGGAGTTGACTAAAGTTGTATAGGGATAGTTGACCTCCTAGCACTTAAAAAAAAATAAAAATCAATGCTATATATAGATAAAAACAGAGGGATTACCGTGTCGGACATCAAAAGATAAAAACAAAGGGGTAGCACACCAAAAAAAGAATGTTCATGCGCACTCAGAAACGTTAGCATGACGAATAAAGGACCAATGGTCACTAAAATGCGGGAACAACAGAAATGACAAGTACGAAAAATAGGCACCAACGAACAACAACTATCAAAATTGAATGAAAAGAACGATTGACAAGACGTCGCATTAATCGCTCCAACTAACGATGGCAAGGGAATTCAATGGAAAGTAGAAGGAAGTGCCAGTTCATTCAAAATGAAAATTGGTTAACGTCTCTGAGAAGTTTCACACGATTCCTATATAAGGTAAGCACACGGGGATCAGAAGGGTTATTGTGAAATTGAGAAAATCATATAGAGACAACAGATACAGAGCAGAGAGCGAGTTTTCAGAAGTTACAGAGCCAACTAAACTTGGGGGAGAACATTTTTACCACCATGGCACCACCCAAGCTAGGAGCATCGATCCAGGCCTACAGATGACCTCGAAGTAATCTCAGAGAACCTCAGCAGCCATAGGGAAGTGAACATCAACCACCTCATCCTATGGAATTTGTTAACTTAGACTAAATCTCATCGCCCAATATGGAACCAAGAAGCCCCACACCAGTGATGGAGGAAACCCAACAGACAACACTAGTGGGGATGGATATCGATATGTCAGAAGTAGAACAGAGCCAACAGACCCAACATGTAGGATACTTCAGTCTCTGAGAAACCTTGATAAGCCCCGATGTTTAATGGGACAGTCTCGAATCAGACAGAAACGACTGAACTAGAAAGGTCACACACATTCATGTTGGAGAAGCCACAAGAGGGCATAGTAGAAGATGTCAACAACTGGGCAGAGGCATATGAAGAAGAGAGAAAAATGGAGGTTGGAACCTCGAGTCATCCCCCATAATGGAAGGGCAAGAAACCAATAGCAAGATCACCATGCAGGCAGGCTACCACAACCATGGTCTTACCGTGCATTCTGGAAGGGGTGCATGTCGCAACTAACCTGTTAGGCCACGTGGAAAAACTACGGTACTCGGATCACAATGTGATTGACACAGAAAAGTTTCTGGAGTTTTCCAAGAAAGTGTACCTGGATACTGTGGGGATAAGACACTTCGACGAACCAATTAACCAACCAAAATAGTGGACAGTTGGACTACCCAAAACCAATATTCTATGCCTGTTGGAAATCCCACACTTTGGAAGGGGCCAGGATGTAAGCACTTGCTTCAAGAAGCTGATGGAAGTTACCCATGGAGGATACCTATGGGTAGAATATCCCATCTCAATAGATGTAAATCTCATTACGTATATTACAAGGCTTTCATCTCGGGGGGAGACACCCGCGCAGTTTATCAATGACAAAATGAAGGAGAAGGCATTGGCAGAGGAAATGAAGAATATGTGTGGTACATAAAGAGGGTCACGCAGAATCATAATTAAGCGCATTAGTGATGCAACAACAAGGATGGCCGCAAAAATAATGGTGTGCAAGTTACTCAGGAAGTGTCGCAAGGAAGAAGTCCATGTCGGGGTCATCACAGCTACAACACAGTGTGCGGAAGGCACTGTGCTTAGTTGGGCCTCGTACTTGTTAAATCTGTTCTTGGAAGACTGCAAGGACGCCCAGGACTTGGGGACATAATTTCACTATTCTTGGCTACTCATCCTGATCGCCTTGGTCGGATGGAGGGAACCTAATTATACATACTTTTCTGAGAGATCCACTCGTTGTCCCACAATTCAATACCTATCATTGGGGAACATGTCAAACCCTAAAAACAAAAGTGTGAATGCATGCATGTTCGTTGGGTATTACAACGACCTGTAGGAGATCATTTCCAACACTTGGCAGATTACTCCAGAATTGGTTGTGCAATATCAGGTCATAGCTAACTTTAAAGCAACTAGGCATGTTGTATGGATCCAAGCATAGAAGGATCCTGAGAAGGAATGGCTACAACTATGGTATTGCATCAAGGAAGAGGACATAGAAATGGCCATCAAGGATTGGCATGATGACTGGAGGGTTCCAGACTTGAATCAAGAGATTCCCACATATAAGGAGGTTGATGCAAGGAAAGAACATACACCGACAAGAGACAAAGAGGTGCCCAAGAAGCCAAATACATGTCAAAACCTGGTGCAATAGAATAAAGGGGGTGCGTCCAAGAAAGGTACCCAGGCGGGGAAGAAGAACAACACCCAAGCGTTGCAGTAACAAGAAAAAGAGACTGAGACAACAAAGGGGACAACATCAAGTTCTACTCAATAGGAGAAAGGCCGGACCAAGAGGCCAATCATACAAATGGGGGGTGCGCACAAGAAAAATAAGGCACAAAAAATGTCACCCGAATATACAATCACTAAGGACGACGCGAACCTCGTGGCCCAAATGGTCCAGGACTGAACAATGGAGGATTTTGAAGAAGCCCATCATCAAAGGGACAAGATCCAAGATGAGTTGGCTGACATGAGGAAACTCCTCGATAATATCATAGAAACGCAAAAGATCGACAGAGAAATAGAATCAGTACCCGCAACATCATAGGCAGGGGCCAAGGCCGGGTCGAGCAAGCAGGATAGGATCTAGACAACAACACAACTGAGCTCGAAATTTTACGTTACACCCAGCATGTTTTGCATGGATTAAATTGTGGGCCAGAAACCCTTGAAAGATATAGCACAAATACAGTTGGTAATGGGGTGGATACCAACCAAGGAATTATATAAACTACAAGTCAACGTCGTGTAGGAGGTACAGTCGTACGAACGCATCCGAACTGTAGTAGATGAAGGAAAATAGAGAATCGTTGGAGTTGGTGCTCGAGCAGGTCAATCTTGATACCAAAGACAAGAAATATCATGCGGATAGGCTCGAGCAGGGATTGGTTGTAGCCTATGACAGAATTTCGAAGAGCGTGCAGAAAACAGAGCTCACAACAACACAAAAGATTTATTAGATTGTGCAGATAATTGATCAATACATGCAGTATATCAAGAACCTCTAGGAACAACTCGTCCCTACCACTCCCCCATAGGTGAATAAGCAAAGGAAGTAGGAAGAACCAAGGAAGATGGAGGAGATGGAACAATAAGTCAGTGCAGATGTCGACTTGTTTGATAAAGAAGCGCATCTATGGACAAACATTGGAGGAGGATCAACAGGTCCAGTAGTGAGACCAGGAAGATGAGAAGATAAGCGCAACTATCCAGGACCTCAATCAAAGGCAGAAGATGATGCATATCACTGAGCGCCTCAAAGGAGTACAGGATATGAATAAGCTACAAGAAGAACCCATAGCCGCAAAAACATAGAAGAAGGAGAGACAAGCTCAAATGGAACCTCTCCAAGAGCATGCAGTGGAGGTCATTGTGCAAGTAGAAGAGGAAAAGAAGAACATGGCACAAACTCAGGAAGAGTGTGCAGAGATGAACAGCGAGAAGATTACAGCGCAAGTACTAGATGCACTCAGAGAAAATATTGTGCAGGCTCAAACACAAGAAGGGGAACTCATAGAGAAGTTCCAGATTCTCATAGGAGATGTTGAATAAGCACACCAAGTTTAGGTGGCTTAGGACAAACCACATGTCACTGTTGGGGGCCTATTGGATGTAGGCCTAGTCAAGAGAAAAGGTTATTTTTGGGAGGAGAAGCATAAAAGAAGAGGACACCTGGAAGGAAGAGAAGCACATGTGAGGAAAGCAGGTGAGGCGCACATGCAAGGAATACCTAACGATGCTAGGGTTAGGGTTTTTGTAATGTATTGTAATGGATGGTGAGCCAAGAATATAAATAGGTAGTATGTAGAGAGCCAGTGGGCGACTAGGAGAGAAAGGAGAGGACAGAGATGGCAGAGAATTGTAAGAACTGTACAACTCAGTAAGATGGTGAGCTAGGGAATTAGTGAGCTACCCGATCCTGAGGGTTAGATCACAAGCTGAGGAGCCTGTTGTGATCTAGGCAAACTCACAAGGATTGAGGACCCTGTGGAAGAGGGTAAGACCTGAAGTTGTAAACACACACGGCATGACATATTACTGAACCATAATAAAGAGGTTGAAAGCCAAATCTTTGTGGACGTAGCCCAGGAGGGGGTGAACCACGGTAACACCTATGTCATGTGAATGAATGCATGTGTATTTATTGTTGTTAAATGGTGAATGTTAGATGAATGAATTAACTAGTTAGATATGATATTTCACATGCATGAATAGGATGACTGTTATAATCAAATGTTAGACTAAATAGGCAATATTACAAGACACAACCGCGGATCTCCACTCATTCCCAGGTTGCAAACACCTAAGTATTGCAGCCACCCATAGATCTATCTTGGGTGAGACTGTGTAGTACACTCTATCTGTTTCGTTTCCTTTTGGTCTATGAGAGGGGCCGATAGTTTTAAAGGGTTTGTTTTGGGAGGTTATCAAATCTGAACCAAGGTCAATCTATGATGGTAAGGCAGGATCAAGATAACCCATAAATAATCCTAAGTTTAAAAGAAAAAGACTAATAAAAGCGTTAAAACCCAACAATAATATTCATAAAAAATGTGCCATGAAATATATATATACTCAACATCATCTAAATTGTACATTTTTTACAAAATGGAAACTCGTGCCCAATATACATAGCGACAACAAGTGCCCTAAAATAAATAAATAAATCTATATCGTGGCCTAGATACAAAATGGCAGTAGTTGGTCAATCATTAACCATTTCCACCCTCGCCACCCTCAGGAGCATCCTGGAAATATATATTTATTCTCTTGCTTAAGGATGAACCTCAAGAGGTTCTAGGCCTGGGCGTTCTTCGATGCTCTGGAGACTGCACAAAGAATAAATAGTATTATAATTTTTTGTCATCAATGAATTAGTGTACATACAAAATGATACTTTGTAATTTAACCTAAGACAACTCACCACATATGAAACTGTCAATTGTGAGGGTGTTACCCTCCTCTACGACCCCAATCTCTCTGCAATTCCACCCTGTATCAGTTACAAGGATCAAGTCAAGAAAATTAAACAAATATGCATAAAAACAAATTCATGAAACTTAAAAATTATCAACAATGCATTATCTCACCATGAATATCTTAGGCATCAATGGAGATTCACTGGAAGATGGAGCACTAGGTTGTACAAATTGCTTCAAGACAACCTCTACTGTGGAAGTCTTTGTCGATGGGGCCGAAAGTGTTGGTGGGCATGGGTGGCAAATAGGTGGGATGCGATGGACCCTCATAGGTTGTACATGTTATTCCAACACCCTAGTCCTAAAGAAAGGTAACCTAGAAGGAATGCCCAGGATCCCAGGGGGTGCAATACTACTATAACTAGCAAATATATCGACGACCTGCATACATATGAATAAAATTGAACTATTAGTACCGAATAGTAAAATTCAAAAACATAAACACAAACAATTTGATAATTATATGATATTTAACTTTACACATGATACCTGTGATGTTGGTGACTTGTCCATCCCAGATGGACAATCCTCGACATCATCTAGTGCCAAATCCTGTAGAAACACGAGACCATATAAAAAATTTGAGGGTGTCATAGAATAAAGAAATGACTATGTTGAATCTATCAAATGTGATACATACCTATGTGTACGGTGCACCCAATGAACAATTTTATTCTGCTACTGCATCAATGATGGGGTTAGGCACTGATGCATCCATAGGCGTAGAGGGTTTTCTACTGAGATGCAACAACTACACAACAACATAAAATCAAATATCTATATAAATACACAAAATAAAAAATAAATAGATAACGATGAAGAACATAGAGAGGGTTAATATACTAACCTCCTCCATGTCCACTGGGATCTATAGGCCCATAGCATGTCTACCCGTAGCTCGAGCATTTGTGAGGTTCACATGGACAATTTCTATGTACATGTTCCCTCACTTCATTGTACTCTCATATGCATGTTGACTCTCCAAGCCTTCTATAAATGTCACTAGCATTCACCTCATGTCAAGATAGGGCAACAAAGCTACTGTGTTTGATCCAGGTGGATATTGGTGGCCACCCACCTGTTCCAAATTCCAACTAGCTCATCTTGACAATTTTCAGTTCAGTATGTTTCTTTGTAATGGGAAACTTTCTTTGTAATTGTGGTTTCTCCAATTCCGGGGCTTTCCTTAATCCCTACACATCTAGGTGGATAATGGTGGTCATCCACCTATTCCAACTGGCTTATTTTGGAATTTTTCATGACAATGCATCTTTTTGTACTTCTAGGAAAGTTTTGGGGCCATAAACAATGTTTTCTTGGACTTATATAGTTAAATTGTAGACAAAGCTATATTTTGATGATATAATGTGTAGTTCTCGAAAATACCTTTCCAACGGGCTATCACACAACTAAAATGGATATCATATGCAAAAGTTACGACCCTGGGAAGTTGATGTACTAATTGTTGGGTATATGTTATATTATTTGCATGTGTGTGTGTGGGCGCGTCAAGTTCGAAAACTGTGTCTGATGATCCCTCTAGTAGTTCTCTCTGTTTCATGTGCATTGGGTGCTTCCTATGGGGGGTCCCAGGGGGGGCCACGAAATTTGTTTTTGGACGGTTTTTGCTATTTTTAGCGGATTTTCCTATTTTTAGCGGTTTTCCAAATTAATCTCAGATTAAGGGATTAGGGTTTTGGTATCTACGGAATACCTAAAAACATTGTATATATTGTATGGTGAATGGTGAAATTCAATATAATGAATATAAGAAAGGTTTTCCCCGGTTGAGGGTTTCCGGTATAAATCTATGTGTGTACTATGTGAATGAGCCATTGATTAATTTATGTTTTTCTTAAGAATCTATATACATTGCTTTACTTTGCAGGTTTAAAACTTACATGTGGTATCAGAGCTCATTTTTGGCTTCAAAGGGACGCCTTTTTTGTTGAGGGTTAATCTCGGTCTTGATAAATCAAGTTTATCTTGGGTCTGTGATAAGCATGGGTCTAGTGGGAGATTTTGCAGTGGAGATTCGAGTATAGAAAGAGGAATGGCGAGCTCATCTAGAATCAAGATAGAGAAGTTCAACGGTAAAAACTTTGAGCTATGGAATCTCAAGATGGAGGACCTTCTTGTAGACAAAGAACAATGGATTGATATGGATCCTGGTACACAACCTACTAGTACGCAACCTACTAGCACATAGTCAACTAGTACACCACCTACTAGTATGTAGAAGGAAGATTGGGAGAAGTTGGAAAAAAAAGCAAGGAGTATTATTCGACTCTGTCTGGAAGATTCGTTGTTGTTGAATGTATCGGGAGAATCTACAGCCAAGGAACTATGGGATAAGTTAGGGAATTTGTATCAATCAAAGTCCCTGGTAAACAAGTTGTTTCTTTGAAAGAAGTTGTATCATCTTAGGATGGAAGATGGATATTCTGTGACAAAACATCTAAATGCCTTTAATACTCTCGTAAGTCAACTTGACTTTGTTAATATTATGATTGCAGAAGAAGATAAGTGTATTACTTTGTTATGTTCTTTGCCAGACTCTTGGGATAATCTGGTTGTAGCAATTGGTAGTACCACTCAATCTACATTGAAGTATGAGGATGTAGTTGCATCCTTGTTATTTGAAGAGATGAGGCAGAAAAGCATGGATGGTCATAACACATATGATTTATTTATAAGAGGTCGTACCCAAGACAGGAATCCTGATAAGTCTTCGGGGGGGAGACCTAAATCTACATGTAGATCTAAGTCTCCAGAAAAATATTTGAGAAAATGTTGGAAGTGTGGTAAAACAGGGAATTATAAGAAAGATTTCAAGTCTAAGAAGGTTGATAAACCAAAGGGGCCTGATAGTACCTCTTCCACAGAGGAGAAAACCTCCACTGAATAAGGAGGTTGTAATATGCCAGATATAAAATGTATGCAGAACAAAAATAAAATGCTAGAAATGGCAAAATAACAGCAATATAACCAGAACATTCACCGCAATAGCATTGAAATAATATGAGAACAATAACAAAAATAACACTTTGAATCTGAAAGCAATGTTCATGGGCCTCTTTGAGAGGGAAACCTCCAGTTGAGAAGAGCTCTATTACAATAATATCCAAGCTTGGGTTCTCATACCCTCGACTCCTATTTATACTAAAAAGAAGCATCTAGAGGAAGATCCTTCTAGAAGCGAAAGCTTCTATTAGGTCTTCTTACAT
>JZKD02S2120260.1:256490-273177 GCA_000966675.3 Picea glauca
CCAACTTATCATTTGAAGACAAAGCATATTGATGTTCAGTATCACTTTGTGAGAGACATGGTTGAGGAAAAGAAGGTGTTGCTGGAAAAGGTTGACACTTTGAAGAATGTTGCAAATTTATTGACAAAGTCCATGAGCACAGAAAATTTATCCTGGTGTAGATTAAAAATGGGCATTGCTTCCCTGGATTGTTGACTATATGGCCATGTGGACCCCTGGATGCAAAGAAAACAACAAGTGAGAGAATGTTGGGCATATGTTATATTATTTGCATGTGTGTGTGTGGGTGCATCAGGTTCGACAACTACGTCTGAAAATCCATCTAGTAGTTATCTTTGTCTCGTGTGCTCTGGGCGCTTCCTAGGGGGGTCCCAGGGGGGCTAGGTATGGCCCCCCCTGGTTACGCGCAAAGTTCGGGGCAGCGCCTCAAAAGTTTGTTTTTGGGCGGTTTTTGCTATTTTTAGAGGATTTTGTTATTTTTAGTTGTTTTATAAATTAATCTTGGATTAAGGGGTTAGGGTTTTGGTATCTACAGAATACCTAAAAACATTGTATATATTGTATGGTGAATGGTGAAATTCGATATAATGAATATAAGAAAGGTTTTCCCCGGTTGAGGGTTTCCGGTATAAATCTCTATGTGTACTATGTGAATGAGCCATTGATTAATTTATGTTTTTCTTAAGAATCTATATGCATTTCTTTACTTCGCAGGTTTAAAACTTACACTAACTTACCCCAATGGGGCCCACATGAATTTTAGCACTTCATCTCCTAGGGTTAGGCTTTTGGATGTCTAGTGTTTTGGAATTCATGTTTATTAAAAAAAGGCCTTTAGAACCTCATTGTAGTGATCTTCTTGTGAATGAGTGTAGCCATCACATCTCTTCTCAGAGATAAGCTTCCACCATTCTAACGAGTCTTTCACTCTATATTTTTACAGTCTCTGTACATTTATTTCATTAATAGAAATCATTTATTACTGTATTTCTCTATTTTTGGTAATATTTATGTGCACTTGACTGTAATATATCTACTTTCATTTTTTTTAGAAAATAATACGGATCAGTGGTATCAGAGTAGGATTCTCTTGATCATTTTTCAGTGCACGTCCCCAACAAGGTCCGAGTATAGCAAGTTGGGTCTCGAGCTTGTCTCTCTTGAGGACAATCTCTCTCGCACGCCCAAGAAACCATCCATGGCGGAAGAAAATAAAAATGGCAGAGAAAAATATTCTATTAACCTATTTCTTAAGCAAGATTTCGCATGACAGAGGAATGAAATGATGGACAATTTTTCCCTCATCCTTCAATGCCTACCGATAGCAACAACCACATATTCATCAAGCGGCCACTTTGGAGGAACCTCTCCCTTCAAGGTACAATTTAATTTTGATATTCTCGTATTTGAAGTTATGATAGATGCGAATGCCCTAGAAAAATGGTTAAATATGCTAGAACATTATTTCTTTATTCACAATTTTTTCGACAGGGAAAAGATCACCTTCGCACTCATCAAGGCTCTCCCCCATGTCAAACATTGGTGAGAAACTTACTCAGAGAAAATTTCCATAGAGGAATCTGGAATATATGGGGTTGATCCCACTTGGGAATTTTTTGTGCATGTGGTCAAGGAATAATATTACCTTGTTGATAACTATGAAGACCAGTATATGAAATAGACCACAATGCGGCAAGAGAAGAGCCAAATAGTGTCAGAGTTCAAAAATACTTTCCATACCTTGTGCACCAAGCTGGGTATCAAATAATCCGAGCGACATCTGGTTCTAAAGTACCGTGGGGATCTGCATAGGTACATCCAAACCAAAATGGATTTCCTAAACATCTCATCATTGAGAGATTCCTATCGATATGATGTGAAAATCGACCATAAATTTAGACACTAAAACAAATGGGAGTTCAGGTCTCCAAATTGGCAACAACCAAAGCATGATAAAGACAACCCTAACCAACATCCTCCCGACAACCAGTCCAAGACATAGGAAAATAAGCGTAAAGGTGTTAGCACTAGAAGTCACCTCGAGATTGCATTGGAGGTAATCCCAGTACCCATCAGATTTTTATGTCACAGGTTGGTTTTAAAGAGGTCAAATGGGCAGAGACTCAAGATGATATCGTTTTAACTCAGAAAACTAGACTGGTATGCACATGCAGGTGAGGTCTTAATCAACTTCAGTCAGTAAGTTGGAGTAAGGGTGAATAGAGGGAAGACTTTGGTGAGGAGAGCGTAGAGGTCTACCATAGACATCAGGTCTTCCAGCATCCTAAGGAGGAAAATCTTCAAATACAAGATCCTCTTGGATTCAAAACTTCATGAAACTGAAAGAACGTAAATAACAACACTGCAATCAAACATACATTACAATATAGACAAAACAATCCATGTGAATCCTTCAATCATCGACACTTCAGTATCAGAGGAAAATATGATAAAAAATAAGTTGACTTTCATTAAACAAGAAGTCTCACATCCAAATACATAACCAGAGAACTAGAAGCTTCATCAAAACTTTACAATATGGGAGCACTGCTCAACCATTGACCACAACAAAATATCAAAAATGCCTATATATATTAAAAATGTTGTAACCACCAGGAGTGTGATCGGACCACCGCATTAACGTTTTCAGTTGGCGCCTGCTCTGTCAGATTGTGCAGGCCTCCTCATGTCAAATGCGAGCCAGGCACAGTTATGTGCTTTATAAGAAATTTTTTCCATAAGGAAGCTTTGAATTGACAGTCTACCTTTACGTCCGCTCTCTCCATGTTTTCCATTTATGTGGTGAGATGAGTTTTCAACCACCTCTCTCACTTTCATTAACGACCTGCATCTGGATTGAAATGTGGCTTAATGCCAAGGGGGCGGCCACACACTTCTCTCAGATAGGATGCCATATAAATGCATGATTGTGGGGCCGCACAAAGGTGGTTTGGGTTCACACCACTTTTGAGCCCGCAATCCACCACCTTTTGCCATGTATTTCTTTTGCCAAACCACAGTTTCAATTGCGGGACCGCTCAAGAAAATTATCGCCCGAGCATGTCGCATCCCCGCAAGGGACTGTGGTCGTCGATCTTGTGATCTTGGGTGAGGATTTACGATCAGAGGCTCAAATATACCCTCTTCAGATCAATGGATCAGATCTTCCCTTTTTGAATTGACGACTGAGATCTGCTTCGCGATTTGGGCTTCAGAATTTTCAAACTTCAAACTTTATTTGCCCCAAGAAAATCCTCCGGAGTTAAGGATTTGACAATGTGTGGCCTCCAAAATCGGATGACCGAGATCCTCTTCGGGACTTCGGCCACTTCGTAGCCTTGAATGCTTCGGGATTTCGGGCACTTTGACACTTTGGACCTTTTTTCTCTGGTGCTCTACTTCTCACAATTTTGGACTCCTGAAAGCCTGTGAGCTGCTAATATGAACTTTGAATGGAATCTCCTCCACTGAAAACTGAACTTGCTCACTCGCTTGATTTGAGTCTATATTAGACCCATCTAAGTGTTGCTTTGTGCTCATGGTTGTGACCTGCGACCCTTGACAACTTAATGTGATAACATTTGGCTCCACAGGGGATGGCATGCTCCCCGTGAGATGCCAAGAACTCGTAGTTTCAGTGCCTTAGTTGTTTGGCTATGGAGTCTAGATCAAAAATTTCACCGAAGAAAATAGGGAAATATGTACACTACTCTAATTACAAAAAGGAAGAAAAGACACATGCTCCAAAAGGAGCTTACTTATGTACAACACCTAAGCTAACTGACTTTTACAAAAATTCTAGGTGAAAGCAAACTTCCACCATAGCCATTCAAGTGGCTTCCTAACTAGAAACTCGCTTACTCTGTCAGTGATTGATAACAGATAATCAAATCGTGATAGCAAAATGATTGCATCCTTCAACTTCTCTCCAAAGGCTGAAGTTGAGATCAAGTTGGGAGGCTCCAAGATATGAAGGAAATTCCACTCCAAGTACTCGTTGACAGGCTCATAGAATGAGTGGAAAAATCCAGAAAAAATGTAACAGACAACTCGATCTACTCCACAACTACTCACACAGGGATGAATATCTCTGGTAAGCACAGGTGGGTGAACAGTCGATGCAGGCTTACTGGTGTCGGGTGATGGTTTCTCACTGATAGGCTCAGGATAGGAGATAAACTATCCCTCTGGCTCTTCCTCTGCTTCATTGGGATATTCATCAAAAGTTGGTTGCTCTTGGTCAGTATTTGAAATCACTTCTTCATCATAAGCAGGGCTACCAAAAAAATTTGTTTCAAGGACCGAAATATCCTCTGCATCTCCTTCATAAGATCAGCAAACACGATCTACCTCCAATTTTTCCATTCTTGCAGAAAGTGATTTTACCAGATTTATCAACTCCTCTGAGGTATACCCCTCATCCTCACAGCTTTCGTAAGAATGAACTATGTCCTGAACACCATCTCTATATTCCTCACAACAACTATGACGAATTAACTCAGAGGAGTAAAACTTTTGACATTGAGTATTGAAAGCTGCATGAAACTCTCCCAGGGAGGATATGCTAGCATGGGGCAAGGATCAATACTACTCACGAGCATTCCTATCTAATGAGAACATGAACATATTCATTAATAGATCATCATGATTTATCTCCCACTGATGCATGAGTTCATGAAACTCACGAAGATGCTTGGAAGGGTTGTCATCTCCTCTAAATATGGGCAAAAAATCAACCCACTGATCCACAGTAGGAACAACATTTGAAAAACCAGGAACAACAGAGAAATTAAAAGGAGCAAACCTCTGAGCTAATATTTTTTCCATCTCAAACCAGTGGAGTCGCCAATCGATTCTTTAATCATGGATTCACCAAGTGGATGATATGCAGAATGAGTGTGTCTGGTCTTTGTTCACCATCAAAGACCAGATCTGATCGTTGTGTTCTCCCAGGGAGCTTCAGGTGTAGCTAGAAGTAGCTGCACTGAAACAGTGGAGTCTCCAGGTGCAAGCGCAATATTCAAAGGTTCTGATATCTGATGCACCTTCAGAATCATAAGTTTTTTGTCGTTCTACCCAGGGAAAGGTCTTCAATTCATTCCCCGGTAACAGTGCCATAAATGTTAGCACTAGAAGTCACCTCCAGATTGCGTTGGAGATAATCCCAGTACCCATCATATTTTTATGGCACAGGTTGGTTTTAAAGTGGTCAAATGGTCGTAGACTCTAGATGATATCATTTTAACTCAGAAAACTAGACTGGTATGCACATGCGGGTGAGTTCTTAATTAATTTCTATCAGTAAGTTGGAGTAAGGGTGAATAGAGGGAAGACTTTGGTGAGGATAGTGTCGAGGTCTAATGTAGACATCAGGTCTTCCAGCAGCCTAAGGAGGAAAAGCTTCAAATACAAGATCCTCTTGGATTCAAAACTTCAGGAAACTGAAAGAATGTAAATAACAACACTGCAATCAAACATACATTACAATACAGTCAAAACAATCCATGTGAATCCTTCAATAATGGACACTTCAGTATCATAGGAAAATATGATGAAAAAGAAGCTAACTTTAATTAAACAAGAAGTCTCATATCCAAATACATAACCAGAGAACCAAAAGCTTCATCAAAACTTTACAATACGGGAGCACATCTCAACCATCAACCACAACAAAATATCAAAAATGCCTATATATACTAAAAATTTTGCAACCACCAAGAGTGCGATCGGACCACTGCATTAACGTTTTCATTCGACGCCTGCTCTGTCATATTCTGTAGGCCTCCTCATGTCAGATGTGAGCCAGGCACAGTTATGTTCTTTACAAGAAAATTTGTCCATAAGGAAGCTTCGGATTGACAGTCTGCCTTTACGGTCACTCTCTGCATGTTTTCCATTTATGTGGTGAGACGGGTTTTCACCCACCTCTCTCACTTTCATTAACGACCTGCATCGAGATTGAAACATGACCTAATGCCAAGGGGGCGGCCACACACTGCTCTCAGATAGGACGCCATATAAACGCGTGATTGCGGGGCTGCTCAAAGGTGGTTTGGGTTCACACCACTTTTGAGCCTGCAATCCACCACCATTTTCCACGTATTACTTTTGCCAAACCATGGTTTCAATTGCAGTACCTCTCAAGAAAATTATCGCCCGAGCACATCCTATCCCCGTAATGGACTGTAGTCATCAATATTGTGATCTTGGGCAAGGATTTATGATCAACGGCTCAAATCTTCCCTCTTCATATCAATGGATCAGATCTTCCCTTTTTGAATCGACAGTCGAGATCCGCTTTACAATTCAGGCTTCGGACTTTTCAAACTTCAAACTTTATTTGCCCCAAAGAAAATCCTCCGGATTTAAGGATTTGACGATGCATGGCCTCCAGAATTGGATGACCAAGATCCTCTTCGAGACTTTGGCCACTTTGGGACATCGGGCGCTTCGAGATTTCGAGCACTTTGACACTTCAAACATTTTTCTCTGGCGCTATAAATCATGCAATTTTGGAGTCCCAAAAGCCCGTGAGCCGCTAATCTGAACTTTGAATGGAATCTCCTCCGTTGAAAACTGAACTTGCTCACTCGCTTGATTTGAGTCCATATTAGACCGCTCTAAGTGTTTCTTTGTGCTCATGGTTGTTACACATCAAAATTACTCACTTCGATAGTGTCGCAAGTGTCGTCATTACAAGTGTCGCAAGTGTCGCATTTTGCTCACAAGTGTCGCAAGTGTCAGGAAAAACATACTGCCATAATGCCTATGTCGTACCTATAATGACATCAGAAAGACATTTGAAACACCTCAAACATTTGATTTGGAAGAAGAGGAATGGTTAACTGGGTTTATGAATCTCTTTCCATTTGAAAGAAACACAAAAAAATGATTTTTTAGAGGAGAACGCTCCCCTATACCTCTCTAAGGAGTGTTGGCACTCCCCTATAGACTATCAGGGAGCGTTATAACACTCCATCTGCCCTTTTGGAGGAGAACTGCTACTGTCAGGAGTGCTGGCGCCCCCCTATACATTACTAGGGAGCGTTATAATGCTCTGATTTCCCTTTTGGGGGAGCGCTACCTATTCTGGGCGACAGTTGATTTGTTGAGAAGAATGGGGGAAAGATCTCTTCAACCTTTGAAGGCAGTTGGATTCAAATCCTTGGTCAAGCCATGATATTAGGGAATATCCCTAACTGAAGGAGGAAAATCCTCAACTTACCCTAAAGATATATCAAGTGTTTGGGCCTCTCCAAGCCTATATAAGAAGACTTTCTTATGGTGAAAGGGGGAAGGATTAGAAGCATGAAACCTATGATCTCATAGGAAACACATAGTGAAGTGGAGGAGATTTATCAGTGAAGTTATTTTCATTCTGATCGTGGGTCTTTTGAGTAGGGTTAGACAAGGAGGACTTGATGAAGCTGTTGCACTTGCATCTACGGTTGTAAGTTTCCTTCGTTGTTGTTCTCATTAATATGATATGCTTGGCCTGTTTCTTTCTAGTTTGTTCTTAATCCCACATGAACTTGTCTCTAATAGATAGCTCTGTTTCAAACTAATCTCAGTAGAGTAGGAAGTGGTTGTACTTTTGTTTGTCTACAGGGCTTATCGAGGAGTGAAAGATTGGAGCTCAACTCGGACCGTGCAGGGACAAACACCGATAAAAGGTACTTCTTTTCTCCTTCCTCCTCACACATTAGTTTATATAGATCTAAAAGGAAGTCAGTGACCATGATAAGCATCTTTTGTCTTAAGAGTTAAGAGTCTAGCTCTCAAGAGGAGATCTACCTGTCCGCGGGGAGATTTTTCTTCAACAATGGTTGCAACCTGCGGCCCTTGACAACTTAATGTGATAACATTTGGATCCATAGGGGATGGCATGCTCCCTGTGAGATGCCAAGAAATCGCAGTCTCAATGACTTAGTTGTTGGGATATGGAGTCTAGCTCAAAACTTTCGTCGAAGAAAACAGGGAAATATGTACACTACTCTACTTACAAAAAGAAAGCAAACACACATGCTCCAGAAGGAGCTTAGTTATGTACAACACCTAAGCTAACTGAATTTTACAAAAATTTTAGGTGAAAGAAAACTTCCACCATAGCCATTCAAGTGGCTTCCTAACTGGAAACTCGCTTACTCTGTCAGTGATTGATAAAAGATATTGCAATCGTGATAGAAGAGCGATTGCATCCTTCAATTTCTCTCCAAATGTTGAAGTTGAGATCAAGTTGGGTGGCTCTAAGATATGAAGGAAATGACACTCCAAGTACTCACTAACAAGCTCATAGAATGAGTGGAAAACTCTAGAAAATTTGTAATAGATAGCTCGATTTGCTCCACAGCTGCTCACACAGGGCTGAATATCTATGGTAAGCATAGGTGGGTGAATAGTCGATGCAGGATGACTGGTCCCGGGTGATGGTTTCTCACTGATAGGCTCTAGACAGGAGATAAACTTTCCCTCTGGCTCTTCCTTTGCTTCATTGGGATATTCATCAAAATTTGGTTGCTCTTGGTCAGTATTTGAAATCAATTCTTCATCATAAGTAGGGCTGCCAAAAACATCTATTTCAAGGACTAGAATATCTTTTGCATATCCTTCATAAGAGAAGCAAGCATGATCTACCTCCAATTTTTCCATTCTTGCAGAAAGTGATTTTACCATATTTATCAACTCCTCCGAGGTATACCCCTCATCCTCACAACTTTCGTAAGAATGAACTATGTGTTGAACACCATATCTATATTCCTCATAACAGCTATGACGAATTAACTCAGAGGAATACAACTTTTGACATTGAGTATTGAAAGCTACATGAAACTCTCTCAGGGAGGAGATGCTAGTAGGGGCAAGGATCGATACCACTCACGAGCATACCCATCTAATGAGAACAAGAAAATATTCATTAATACATTCTCATGATGTATCTTCCACTAATGCATGAGTTCATGAAAATCACGGAGATGCTCGGCAAGGTTGTCATCTCTGTGTTCTCTAAATATGGGAAAAAAATCAACCCACTGATCCACAGTAGGAACAACATTTGGAAAACCAGGAACAACATAGAAATTAAAAGGAGAAAACCTCCGAGCCAAGATTTTTTCCATCTCAAACCTGTGGAGTCACCAATTGATTCTTTAATCATGGAGTCGCCAAGTGAATGATATGAAGAATGAGTGTGTCTGGTCTTTGTTCACCATCAAAGACCAAATCTGATCATTTTGTTCTCCCAGGGAGCTTCAGGTGTAGCTAGAAGCAGCCGCACTGAAACAGTGGAGTCGCCTCAGTGGAGTTTCCAGGTGCAAGCACAATCTTCAAAGGTTCTTATATCCGATGCACCTTCAGAATCAAAAGTTTGTTGTCGTTCTACCCAGGGAAAGGTCTTCAATTTGTTCCCCGACAACGACACCAGAAATTTTAGCACTAGAAGTCACCTCCAAATTGCGTTGAAGGTAAGCCCAGTACCCATCATAGTTTTATGTCATGGGTTGGTTTTAAAGAGGTAAAATGGGCACAGACTCAAGATGATATTGTTTTAACTCAGAAAACTGGACTAGTATGCACATGCAGGTGAGGTCTTAATTAACTTCAGTTAGTAAGTTGGAGTAAGGGTTAATAGAGGGAAGAATTTGGTGAGGGGAGTGTAGAGGTCTACCATAGACATCAAGTCTTCCAACAGCCTAAGGAGGAAAAGCTTCAAATAAAATATCCTCTTGGATTCAAAACTTCAAGAAACTGAAAGAACGTAAATAACAACACTACAATCAAACATACATTACAATACATTCAAAACAATCCATGTGAATCCTTCAATCATGGACACTTCAATATCAGAGGAAAATATGATGAAAAAGAAGTTGAATTTCATTAAACAAGAAGTCTTAGATCCAAATACATAACCAGAGAATGAGAAGCTTCATCAAAACTTTACAATACGGGAGCACTACTCAACCATCGACAACAACAAAATATCAAAACTGCTTATATACACTAAAAATGTTGCAACCACCAGGAGTGTGATCAGACCACCGCATTAACATTTGCAATCGGCGCCTGCTCTGGTAGATTTTGCAGGCCTCCTAATGTCAGATGCGAGTCAGGCATAGTTATGTGCTTTACAGGAAAATTTGTCCATAAGGAAGCTTCGGATTGACAGTCTGCCTTTACGGTCGTTCTCTGCTTGTTTTCCATTTATGTGGTGAGACAAGTTTTCAACCGCCTCTCTCACTTTCATTAGTGGCGTGCATCGATATTGAAATGTGGCTTAATGCCAAGGGAGCGGCCACACGCTGCTCTTGAATAGGACGAAATATAAATGCATGATTGCAAGGCCGCTCAAAGGTGGTTTGGGTTCACACCGCTTTTGAGCCCGCAATCCACCACCTTTTGCCGCGTATTACTTTTTTCAAACCACGGTTTCAATTGTGGGACCGTTCAAGAAAATTATCGCCCGAGAACATCGTGTCCCCGCAATGGACTATAGCTGTCAATCTTGTGATTTTGGGTGAGCATTTACGATCAACGGCTCAAATCTACCCTCTTCAGATCAATGGATCAGATCTTCCCTTTTCAAATCGACAGTCGAGATCTGCTTCGCGATTCGGGCTTCGGACTTTTCAAACTTCAAACTTTATTTTCCCCAAGAAAATCCTCTGGAGTGAAGGATTTGATGACGCGTGGCCTCCAGAATCGGACGACTGAGATCCTCTTCGGGACTTTAGCCACTTAGAGACTTCAGGTGCTTCGGGATTTTGGGCAATTCAACACTTCGGGCCTTTTTCCCTAGCATTATACTTCACGCAATTTTGGAGTCCCGAAAGCCTGTGAGCCGCTAATCTAAACTTTGAATGGAATCTCCTCCACTGAAAACTGAACTTGCTGGCTTGCTTGATTTTAGTCCATATTAGACCACTCTAAGTGTTTCTTTGTGCTCATGGATGCGACCTGCGGCCCTTGACAACTTAATGTGATAACAAAAGGAAAGAGGAAGAATGACACTGTGGAGTGGTGCGACTTCAAAAAAATCCCCTGGCACAACACCGATGAATGTCGCTCGAAACAGTCATTGGTTGTAGAGATAAAAGACAAGGAGCCGAAACCTGATTTGAAATTTGATCAAGAAAATAATGAAAAAAGACAGATCATCAATGCAGACCCCACTGCTACTGTCGCGACCACAAAAATTCAACCAGAAGAGCCAGTAGATCCCGAAGAGGGGGAGAGTCTCTTCCATTCACATATGTGGGTGAAGGGGACCCCGTTGCATTTCATTGTTGATAGCGACATCCAGAAGAACATCATCTTAGCTGAGGTCATCAAATAGTTGGGGTTGTCGACAACACCACACCCACAACCATACAACATCGGGTGGCTTCACCAGGGATGAGATCTCTGTGTCAGCCAACAGTGTTGCCTGTCCTATGGCATCCAACCCTACAAGGATGAGGTAGTGTGTGATGCTTCCCCTCTTGATGTCTGTGATGTTGTTTTGGGCCAACCATATATGTGGAAATGTCATGTTGTTTATGAGTCTCGACCCCATAGTGTCATTATTACTTTGGGGGGTCAGCTCTACAGAAAACCAGAGGTATTTTCGACTACTGTTCCACCAAAACAATTATGCAAGATAATCTCTCATTCTACAAAATTCAGCTTCTTCACAGACTATTCAAAGGATGCACAGAAGGCCACTACAACCACTGCAGCCTTAGCACCTTTTATCCAATAGAAGTAGCTTGTAGAGGAGAATGAAGATATTGTTTCTTCACCTACGATGGTGCCTACATAATACCCCGTCAAGCCTAGAGATAACAGGTTGGTGGAACATATTCAACCCCACCTGCAGCAGGTTCGTGACAACCTTCCACAGAGAAACCAACGCAACTTCTCCAACAAGGCACACAGCTCACCAAGATTCAGATTCAACAAACGCTTTCCCCTCTTCCTCGGGCACTCAAACCAATGGATACCATTGCTTCCTAATGGGGGAGGATTGATCCAGGTGGATATTGGTGGCCACCCACCTGTTCCAAATTTCAACTGGCTCATCTTGATAATTTTTCAGTTCAACATGTTTCTCTGTAATTGGGACATTTCGTTGTAATTGTAGTTTTTGCACTTTCGAGGCTGTCCTGAATCCCTACACAACATCCAGGTGGATAATGGTGGCTGCCCACCTATTCCAACTGGCTTATTTTGGAAGTTTTCATGTTAGTGCATCTTTTTGTACTTCCAGGACCGTTTTGGGGCCCTAAACAGTGTTTTATTGGCTTGCCATAGTCAAACTATAGACAAAAGTCAAATTTTGACGACATAATGTGTATTTATCGAAAAGGCCTTTCCAACGGGCTATCAGATGCCTAAAACGGAGATCGTTTGCGAAAGTTACGACCCCAGGAAGTTGATGTACTAACTTACCCCAACAGGGCCCACATGAATTTTGGCGCTTCATCTCCTGGGTTAGGTTTTTGGATGTCTAGGGTTTTGGAATTCATGTTTAATATAAAAAGGCCTTCAGAGCCTCATTGTAGTGATCTTGCGAATGAGCGTAGCCATCACATCTATTCTTAGAGATAAGCTACCACGAATCTAACGAGTCTTTCACTTTGTATTTTTACAGTCTCTGTACATTTCTTTCATTAATAGAAATAATGTATTATTGTATTTCTCTATTTCTAGTAATATTTATGTGCACTTCATTGTAATATCTCTGCTTTCATTTTGTTCCGAAAATAATCTGGATCAATGTTGCACTAGACTACAAGTCAATGATGAGATGGCTAGATGTACTAGTTGCAAGTTCTCTACAACAGAAGGATGTTGGGTATGGGGGTTAGGCCTTTGTCTGGGGGGATGGGGACCTAACACGGGGTCACGCCTAGCATGCTCTCGGTCTTGTGCGGACCCTTGACCGACCCCATGGAATTCACCAATGTCAAAGTAGTTGACATGCTTACCTGTAATAAATTCAGCCCATAATTTCCTCAGAAAATATAAGGGCATCTCCCTGTTATTGCGGGGAGGTTTATCAGAAACCATATACCACCTGTCCATCCAGTTTTGACTAATCTAGGGATGGATGCACCAGTCAGTGGAGATGTGTTTTCTGTTCAATGGTAGTTCTTGTTCATTTCTAGGATCTTCCAAAATAGACAATATTTGTTGCTTTGAAATGCATAATTCTTTGACTTGGTTTCTGTCCAAACCAGTGTTATAGTACTCGTACATTATTTCCCTATAATTAAAAATAGAGGTCAATTTCCCTTGGGCACTTTCAATGGACTGCACAATGATGTCCAAAGAAGTGGCCAATGAGACTCTGCTAGGCTCTCTAGTCTCCTTTAATTGTTTCTCAAGGGTTCGTAGTATAACCAACCCCTCATCAATTTTAGTGTATACATCGTGTGGTGGTGGTGGGTTGGGGTTTTGATCTCCTTGGTTTTCTTTTGAGCATTTTAAATTGTCTTGGGGTTCTATTGTATTATATATGTTGTAGTTTAAAATCCATGGCATGTAAATTAGGTTCATTTTTTATTTAAAATACAAAATTACAATTTTTCTTTTAATTTAAATTATTGGGAGCAAAATACTAAATTGGAATGAATAAATTGGATTAAAATTAATAAAAATGTAACATACCTAGACACGGTGGCAAGATCCTCCCTTTCTTCCTCCTCTCTAGCTCCATTATATTTACCCAATCAGAGAAACGTGATCGGGCCCTTTAAATAATTTTATCAGTAAGACCGCGCACGCATTCTTAAGAATGTGCATGAATCCCTGCCAATAAACCTACATGGAAATCGACGTGGAGGTTCGACCACATCCAAATCTATAGGTATAGGAACACACACATGTTCCTAGGAGTGTGCATTCTTACTCATGCCCTTGCCACTTTTTCGGCCACGAACTTCTTGCACTCACCCATACGCTTATCCTCTCGTTCCTTGTTTCTACCCTTGTTTCCCTAATCCTTTGGATCTGTCTTCCCATTGTCTACACACCCCATTTCTACATCTTCCAACTATGACGTGGGAATCCCCACCATGACATCCTTAAAAGTATTTTTTCCCTGTTTTCCAAAACTACATGATGCTTTGCCATCCCTACTGTGAATCTAGTGCCCTGTGTCACAGTCTTGTACCTGTCAAATTCCCTCCTAACAATGAGATGTGTACCATCATAAGACATAGAACCCTAAGCACTCACCCTACAACTTTAGCCTCCATTCTCCCTCCAACACACCGTATTCAATAATCATTACTTAATATTACAACTTTTTTAACATTTACTTTATTTGTAACTTTTATTAATTTTCCATTTAAATTTTGTTTTTAACATTTTATTATATAATTAATTAATATTATTATTGTATTTTTTTTTGTTATACACATTAAAATGTAATACCAAATCATCTGATATTATACTTATTAAAAATTAACATATATAAAATAAATCAAATTAATTTTAATTCACATTAACAAATATATAAATTTAAAAAAACATGGAAAGAAACAAAAATAACGAAAACACTGCTGTGTCACGTGTAACTGCAATAAGATTATGTAATCCATGCAAAGGCATACGATCTAGATGTATGAGGAAATGCATTATGAGGCAATGTTTTTTAGTTTAAACCCAAAAAACAGTGTGGACAAGCACAAAAGTCAATATGATGCTTTTACAAGCAAAAAAATCATCTCCAAATGCATAAAAAGTCAATACGAGGCTCTAAAAAGGATTGTATAATGTGCTTGCATCAAAAGGAAAGTATAAAAGTCAATATGAGGCTCTAGAAAAGATTGTATAATGTGCATGCATCAAAAGAAAAGTATAAGTCAAAGATGATAAGGACGAGATAAATGAAAGAGGAAAAGGAAGCAAAAATCTAAATTAAAAAATCGGTGGTCATCGCGTTTTCATTTATGAAGGTCTATCTTTAAAATGAAAATATAAATATCTTCGGAATGGATCTAAACAAATTTAAGGATATTAAATTTATTTAAATATCTTTATCACATTATAAATATATTAAATTCATTTAAGTTATATAAATAACATAAAAACTTTAATTTTTAAAAATTAAAATAATATAAAATATTTAGTAAAATAAATTATAAACATGTTTTTAAAATTTAAATTAACATTTTCACGATATACATAACAATTAATTGCTTTAAAATTGAAAAATAGGTTCTCTAAATTCCACATCGCTTTCAAAGTCATATTTTTATATCTCCATGGTTTTTTGGAATGGCTTATTGTTAGGAATAATGCTTACTTTGTGGTTTGTTTAGAATTGGTTGTGGTTGTTGAGAAATTCTCTCAATCACTATATCCACGTTTATAATAAGTTGGATTTGATAACAATATTGTAAAGGTATTAATATTGTGTGAATATGTAATAGAAAACAAGTTTTTTTTGTGTGCAATAAAGATTTCCATTTGATATTAGAGTCTGTTTTGGTTTGATTTCCTCATAGGAAGGCCAGGAAAATGTGAGAGCAGTAGTTGTCAATTTGTTGTAGGAGTGTGTGACCGTATTCGTGTGAGTGATTGTTAGAGTGAATGTTTTATTGTGTGTGAGCCGCCATGTTCACTATGTTCCTGCCATCATTTGAAAAATCATTGAACTTGCTCAAAGGTGCCGCCGATTGCAAATTTATGTGTGGGAGGAAGTTGTTGCCACCGCTACTAAGAGGTAACAATGTTTCTTTAAACATGGAGTCTCTACCTTTAGAGAAATTTAAAGGCATAAATTTTCATAATTGGAGAGTTAAAATACAAATGCATCTATGAACAAGGGTTTGTGGAGTATAGTAAAAGGAAATGAAAAAGCACCAGGTGATGTCAAGCTATTAAGTGAATGGGAGAAAAGGGAAGACAAGGCTAAGGCTATTATTGGATTGGCCCTTTCAAACACTCAATTACATTTGGTTGATTTAGCAAAATCATCTAAAGAAATTTGGGAACAATTAAGTAAATTATTTGGGGAAAAGGCTATACATGCAAAGTTCTCTCTAAAATTGCAACTCTTTAGTCTTAAAATGCATAATGAGACACCTCTGGCCAATCATATAAATGATTTAATGTCTCTTTTAAGACAATTAACTGAAATTGGTGCTAAGTTAGATGGAGAAGATGTTGAAGCAATTATATTAAATAGTCTATCTCTTAAGTATAACAATATTGTATTTACATTAAGTCAAATTTCCTCTCAATATTTAGAAGTAATGATTGCATCACTTATGGCTGAAGAAAAAAGGACGAATACATAAGACACATATATTCAACATGGAATGGCACTATTCTCCAAGGGTTAGATGAAAAAAACCAAGGGTTCAAGAGAATGCTTCTACTATCATAAATATGAACATATTGCATGGAATTGTAGAATTCGTGCAAAGGATCTTTTAAATGGAAACGAAAGTGCAAATCTTTCCAACTTGGATGACTCATCAGAATCAAATAGTGATGAGGAACCATCTCTAAAACTTTTCTAAAAGTAAAAAGGAGACCTAAGTTATCTTGTGTGTTTGTTTGTGTGTATAGTTGTAGGTTTGATATTTATATTATGCTATTGCTTTTGTAGTGTGAAAGTTTGTAAAATCATATGATGAAGAACCATAAAGAACAGGTCAAATAAGTTGTTATATGCTAATGTGACCCGTCATGCTCC